>UZAF01019835.1:0-11547 GCA_900617895.1 Haemonchus placei | reverse complement strand
CCCCCCCCCCCCCCAACCCACTTAGCACCTTCGTGAGTACTCTTTCTTTGTGGACAAACTAGCCCTCCTGCAACCAACGCTATCACGAGCTGTATAGTTATCTACACAACAACTGGAGCTTGTTTAGTACTTTAGCTGAGCTACTTACTTACGGTAGATACTTACCATGATAAAATGAAACAACTTGCGCACAGCAACTAACTGGGCGCATCCGTAGTAGCGGCGTTTTTTAGTCGACGTGAGCGTCATTCGTCGATCGATGCCACAAATGTATGCTCACACAAGACACTCAGGCGGTTAGACAAAGATCCACACACATCTACACGCACGCATTAATGCAGAACATGCAGTCGTACGTTTTTTCTTTCTCCCATGAAGCTATTCTCTTTTTTCTGTTAGGTCAACTTTCTTCAAAAAAGTGAACCTTACCTCCCCTCTTTTATTTACTATTTGAAACCCCAACATTTGAATGTTTTTACTCTTCTTCGTCGGCAGGCCTGCAGCATAAGTCGCACGTCATCGAAGTGCAAAGATCTGATCGATGGCTAACACCGCCATAGGCGTCGACGGGAAACGCCGAGATCGGCACCGGCAAAAAAAAGGAAACGCCGACGTTGGCGTGGTATAAACGCACCCATTGGGCTAGCGATTCTGTGTTCATCAGTCATCACCCTAGCAATGGATGGGGCGGATTAAAATCAGCGGAATTCCCGTTGCTGCACATGTACGTAATGACCAGTACACAGCTGCAATATTAGTCAAGTGGGTCAAAGTTGATAAACAACCCCCAGCAGTTTACATGAGAAAGGAAGTCAAGCAGGCGGTTTTGTGACTAGTGAAGCTATAATTCTTGCTTTTTCGCCTTTCAGGTAATAGCTACTAGCACGGCGGTCGAGGGCGATGAAAGGATCGAATTCAAATTGCCAGGAACGTTCCAACAGTTGCCATTAAGTGAAATTCAGACTCTGGCTGAGCAGGTGTGTTTCTGGACTTCATATTCTGGTTTTCACCATGGTCTATAAGTTAAAAGCTGAATGTTCAAAGAGTGGCCGTGGCTGCGCAGTACGCTGCCCTTTTTTGATGGAAAAACGGGCACGAAACCTATGAACAGAATTGCAATACCTTGAAGCAGATTGAGACTGCCAGCTGTTCTTCTAAACTGAGAAAAAGAATAGAGTATGTACACATGCTTGCCGAAATTATCTGCAACAACAAGACACAATCTAATTTTACCAGTCCTCCATTTCGTGTTCAAGTTACCCCCGCATTAACCACTTTCATGTTTGGACGCTATTTGTTGGGAGAGGAGCGACTAAATTCTGGCCGAACACACACACACACACACTCTGACACATTTCGTGTGCGCCTCGTCCACCATTAGTGACTTCCAGCTCAAGTCTTTGTGTATTCATAACTCGGTTCATTGCCCACTTATTCTAACTTTGTCTTTTTACTCAAATTGCGCTCATATCCCAGACTTCCCGCTCTCCTCCTCAAACTTTTCTCACTGCCGGGTGGAGTCCGATCCACCCATTTCCTGCCACCTGTCATCGGTGTTCCCATACTACAGCCTGTACTCTTACTGAGTTTGAACCCTTTAAATACTGGTTAACAATTTTCGCAATTTGAACGCTCTAGGTTTTAAATGCACGGTTCACGATAAAAATGGTTACTGAGTTCTTTCCTTAGAAATTCTCAGTGGTAGAAGGGGCCCTCTCGCTCCCACAATCTCGACGATTAGGGCGGTCCCTAACCGTCGAGGAAGCCTGTTGCTCTTTTGAATAGCTTTCCGCCCCTCGATCGATGTCACGTCAGACGAGTATCGAGACTTTGCAGATTGCTAATTCTCGCTCTAGGACCCACACACGATCGCCGAGTATTAAGGCGGTGGCTTCCTCCTATTTTTTGTTCTCTCTTATTCTTTTTGCTGTTGCGATCCCTAATTTAATTTTCTACCCCAAGAGGCTGAAGAAGGTGGGCTATTTTTGCTTTTGATAGAGGGTTTTTTTGTTAACTTGGCTTATAAGTGAATGAATTTTTGCCTTCCATAGTATTCGCACCAGTACCCAAACGTACGCACTGACACACATTGTATAGCTCGTTCAAACGCCCCATTCTTCATTTTTCTGGTCTAACTCTCGTCCTGTCCCCTTTTCAACGATTTTTCGGAATCTTTTTCCACTTTAGAAACACCTATTCACGCAGTTTCCTCGCTTTCATGGCACTATTTTCCATCTTATCTTCCATTTTTCGTCATAATCTGGAATACACAGAATTATCATGAACTGTGCCTTTAAAATAACAATTCTAGCACGTCCCGTTCTGTGTAGGTGGAGTCGAGTTTTGGTACGTGCCGTGAACGTTCCCACTCTGCTGCCTTTACTCCTACCAAGTTTGAACGCTCCAAGTTGAAATTAACAATTTTCGCACACGTCTCGCCCTCTGTGGGAGGAATTCAGACTAGCCATGTGCCATAAGTGTTTCCGTATTTCCGCCTGTACTCCTTCAGAATTAAGACGCTCTAGATCTCATAATACGAGATTTATCAGTTTTCCCTCAGCCGCACATTTTCGCGTATGCCCCATACCCTGTGGGTGGAATCCCGCCCACCTTAAGTGTTCCCATTCTGCAGCCTGTACTCCTTCTTGATTCGAATGCTCTAAATCCAAGGGAGTTATGAATATACGCGGGAACCTTTATCACGATCTTTGAGCCCTAATTTGGCTCCTAGCAATTTTTGTCCTGAGCGTCCCATATGGTATGTAGTTTCTTTCTAGAATAGTATCTTGAGCACAATTTTTTTTGTGATAAACCATAACCTCAGATCTCAAGTTTTGTTTATTGATTTTTTTCCTGAAGAACAAGCTCGGAATTCTTCGCCGTCTTTTACTCTTTATCCTTCATTTCCTTCCTTGAATCATGATTGAGGTAAATAGCACTTAACTATTTATTGTATTTGGTTTCACTCCTCTCCGCACTTATCCTTATTTCATTGCCTTTGAAGACACAGTCTACGATAATTTTGGATAATCTAGATTATGACGAAAAATGGAAGATAAGATGGAAAACAGTGCGATGAAGGCGAAGAAAGTGCGTGAATCAGTGTTCTCAAAGTGAAAAAAGGCTTCGAAAAAACGTTAAAAAAGGGTGCTGGACGAGAATGAGGCCAGAAAAATGAAGAAGAATGGGGTATTTGGACGAGCTATACAATCTGTGTCATTGCATAAATGTGGGTCCTGGTACGAATAGCTGACTACAGTGAGCAAAAATGTGCTTTGAAATTCATTAACTCATAGGCATAACTTAAGAAATCCCTGGTAACAGCAAAAGCAACAGCAAAAATAGCCCCCTCCCCTTATTCAGCCTCTCGCATTTGAAAATTAGAAGAAAGGATCGCAGCAGCAAAAAGAATAAAATAATAGGAGAAAAACATCGCCTCAACTCGGCAATCAGCTGAGTGTGTGTGGGTCCTGGAACGAATACTACAATCTGTTTGCCTCGACACTCGCTTGACACATCTTTGGTCGAGAGGCGGGGATCCGGTCACGGGGCTCCCACTATGCTCTAGCTGTTGAGTTTTCGGACCCGACAGCGTCCTTTCTGCTACCCTGGGGGCAGCTACCATGAATTGTGCCTTTAATACAAACGCGAATGGATTAAGGTAAGGAGAGGATAAACTTCTTCAGAAGAGTTGTTGGAGGTTGTAACATGAAACTGAACGCGGACCACACTCGAAAAATGACTTAAACGAATGAGGCCCCAAATAGGGACCTATACACTTTGGAGTGTGGCTTCGATTTCTTCCGCTTTGATTCAGTCTTCACCTGAAGGCGCTCAACCTTGTGACTTCCACGTGGGGTTCTTGGTTTGGACTCTTCTATTTCTTCACCTCGCTGCAGTGAAAATAGTGGGAAGCAACTGATTTCTTCGCAACATTCATATACTTATGAGACCTATTTCAATCGACAACCGACCACTCGATGGAGGGGGAATTTGACTAATTATGTAATACCAACTCTGGACGGACGGTTAAGGTGCCTGATGACGAAGCCACCTCTGGGCTTTTCATAGATGCTCTGTTTTCGACTTTCCATTTGATTATTCTTCGTTGACCGCCGTGTCTTCGCTCGATGCATATAGAGTTGCAGCCACTCTATGCCGCCTGTAGATCTACTGTAACCCATATGTAGAAAAGGCGAATCGTCATTTTTTTCCGGCAATTTTCTTCAACGTCAATTGCTGCTTCTCCGACCTCTAGGGATTCTTTTGTTTTTTTCCACTGACTGCCAAATGTGGGACATAAGAAAGTGGATTCTGGTGTGAGATTATGGAGAAACAGCGTGGAAGCCCCTGTGAAGTCATGGCGCCTTGTGTGTTATCAGCTGGGCTCTGCACTCTAGCGCGTGCATCACAACAAAGACCACATTCAATAGAGACCGTTTTTCTATCTGAGTTCCACACCTCAAGAATCTGTTCATAGGCTTTAATGGGTTGCGAGTTTATGCAAAATGTCTTCGAGAGAGCTCCGCTCACCGCGGATGAGTCTCTGCTTGATTTATTCCTCAATTTCTTAACGATTGCTCAATTTTCCGGTGTCTGGGCGTTTCGGTAACAGATAAGTTTTTCTCGTTGCACCGTCCACTCCACTGCATTTACCACCTCCTGGGATAGGCGTTCCGCTGAGCCCGTAAGTGTCCAAATTTGACCGGTTTATCTGCAGGTGTCCCTCCAGGTGTTAGCGTATTTCGAGACAGACTGACAGACAGAATTCTCATCATATATAACGTTTGTGTATTTCGCCTTTAGTAGGTAACGTGTTGACTTCAAACATAGAACGGTTTAGAGCAGCAGACCTGACTCTCTTGTGCTATCGGGTAACGCATTCTTATCATTTGCATTACCGGGACCCCGTTTCCCTCGCCTTCTTAGGTAATAAAAAAGGTAGAAAATGGTAATGAAAATCTAGACGGTGCTATATATACAGTGGCGCTAAAAGTCTTCGGTCAAACGCTTTGACGCTTTTTCTTTCATAGCTTCTTTCACACAAGACCAAATTGCGTGAAATTTGGAAATTATGTTTAACTAGAGCATATTGTACCCTTCCCAACACTATTCGACTCAAACAGCATTATCATTTTTTATAACTAATAGCAGGGGTTTGATGCGATAGTAGACGTCGCCATAAGCAAAGTGTTATCCACACTTTAGGTACGTTTTTCTCCTCTACTAAAACCGGCATTAGCGCTCATACACTTAAGACATGACAAAAAGGAAAGAATTTCCAGTAGGACCATAATGCGTATCTCCAGTTGATTTTGAGTTCGAGCTCTCTGAGATATCTGGAATATGATCAGATTGCGCGTTAATAGTGGTAAATATTCATAATACCACATTTTATTTATTTATTTATTTAATTGTTCATGTGTGCCATTTCACGCGCCTCAAAAAAAGGTGAGACAGTAGTTATTGTGATTGATAAGAAGAGTCTAGTCATCTTCGAATAACTATGTGAGTTACTAGATAGCGATATCGAGCAACTATATCACCCCAATTCACGAGTAGAGCTAGCACAAAACCATTAATACCAGAAGTGAAAACAGAACATAAATAGAAAACAAGGCCATAGAAAGAGAAGGCTAGGACTACAGTAGAGAACCAGATCGACTGTGTTCGGCTTACAACTTCGATACCTACACCAGTTGGCAATGGTGTCCCAAAGAAACAGGGGAGCTTGCCTACACTTCGGCACACGAGTATACCGACACCCTCGTGGAACAGGTAAGCCAGGTACTAGCCAGACGTCAATCCGTGATATCATATGTAGGAGTCCAGCCTTATTCTCAAAGGCGAATTACAAAGGAAAACACTTGAAGAGTGAAGGAATGTGATGTTTGAAATGTCGTACTATCTCGTCTACACCGTCAACACATGAAACAAGAAACTGATATTCTACTGATGTTTCAATTAGTGAAGCACACGCTACACATATTGGAACATAGCATGATTCGATACACTAGGAAAGGATTTACGACTGAAAAGTACGACTGAAGAAGCATTTGACCGAAGGCTTTTGACTATATATATATATATATATATATATATATATTTTTCATGGTGACGCCCGGCTTCGCCGGGGGGTCCTCCTTCCTGTAAGAAATTTGCTATGCGTAAATGACTTCGGATTCTCCTTTCCCCTTGAAAGCTCTACACCCTCAATATTAGCTCCTTTTAAGGGGCCATTTTTTCTGTGAGCAATTTTCGCTGTGTCCGGTAAGAACATCGTGTAATATCACAAAGGCGATTATTCAGAGAAAAAATGACAGATGGGCCGAGGAAGCGTACCTCCGTGAAATTTTCGTGCAATTGGAATACTTTGAACGCCCTATGGCCAAGTTGTCAGTTTTCGCGCAATCCCCGCCCCTGTGAGCAAGATCCTTTCCTGCCGCCTATACTAAGTGTTCCCATCCTGTCGCCTGCACTCCCACCAAGTTTGAACGCTCTAGGGCCAAATTGACTATTTTCGCGCAATCCCCGCCCCCTGTGGACTGGGTCTGGTCCTGCCACCTACAGTGAGTGTTCCCATCCTGTTCCCATCCTGTTCCCATAACTCCTACCAAATTCGAACGTCCTAGATCCACGGGGACAGAAATTATGAATTTTCGCTCAAACTCCGCCCATTGGGGGGGGGGAGTCTGGTCTTACCACCCACCATTAGTGTTCCTATCCTGTCGCCCGTACTCCTACCAAGTTTGAGTGCTCTAGGATCACGGGGGAATGAGTTCTGAATTTTCGCCCAAACATTTATTTCTCACAAACCCCGCCCCCTTTAGGAGGAGTCCGGTCCTGCCACCCACTAAAAGTGTTCCCATCCTGCCTCCTGTACTTCCACGAAGTTGAGCGCTTTTGGTCCACGGAGACAGGAGTTATGAATTTCAGGTCAGACACACATACATACATATATATATACACACACAAACACACAACAGACACACACACACACACACAAACACACAACAGACACACTTAGCCGATTATATAAGTAGGATATATATATATATATATATTTGCGAATAAGATGGAGTACGTTTCTTTGATCCTAACTGCCACACTGAAATATGGCTTCATTTGTTCACATTAATCTTTGCGTCTCTCTATCATGCCAAATGAGCTATGGGAATTTCGCTCACAGGAATGGCAGAAAATCGCTACTACTCTTCCCTATAATCTTCGTTTATTTTGTCTATGCGTAGTTTCAATGCGTCTTGGCTATAAATTGATGCCAGCAAAATTCAAAGCCAGTGGGACACGTACTCACAGCTGAATGCTGAGTAGGTCTCATTTTAATAGGTTTCGTTCGCCGTTCTCCGAGAGAATTGCGAGGAACATTGCTACGTGAAACATTTGAGGCAGCACGATTTGGCCTAGGAACATTCTCGAACCTAGTTTGAGCCAAGAAGACTAGTGCTGTGCTGCTGCTGCCAAATCACCAATTAATGCCTAAGCAGTCTGAAACTGGATTTGCTGAGATGGATGTTCCCTTTTGTTAAGAACCTCCTCCAGTATTGGTGAACTGGAGCAACACTGCCGAGAGAACCAGTCTGAAGACAGCGTTGAATGGCGATACTGAGTTGTAAACAAAAAAAATCTCAGTCGTAACCAAAAAAAAAATAAGAAGAATGCTATCACCCTCATCAAACAAGGTCTAACATAACTGGTAGACCTTCAAAAACTGCTGGAAGCAAGAAAGACGAATGTCTCTGCTCCTGTCAACCGATGGTGATTTTCAATGAGACGAAACAGTTGCTATGGAAGGCTTTTTGAACAAACAATAAACTTGATGAACATGCTTGAAGGTAATGAATATCTTGATTGTAACTCGCTCATTATTCAATGTAAACCAAATAGAGTTTCTTACGGATTGCATTATCAATCGCTTCCTTCTAAGAAGACCTAACAGTGTCTTTCAGGGTTTCCTTGATTTTTGACTTCAATGAACCAACCTCTCTCTTTAGCTTTCATGATGTTGAAGATGGATTTGCACAATATTAGGAAAAGATATAGTCTGGCACCAGGATGGTGTCACAATGATCGCGAATTTAAAGGCACCGTTCACGATAATTTAGGGGTATCCGGTATTTCACAGATAGTGATAGGTAAGGCCTACATTAAGACAATGATAAAGCATAAAACGCGAAAAACTGCGAAAAAAAGAAATATAAACGGTCAAAAAAAAAGAAAAAGGGGTTGGACGAGTTTCATAATGGAAAAACGGCGGTTAAGGAAATTTTCAGGCGAGTAGTCGAACGCGACGTAATGTCTGCCATTGCACACAACACGCTCAAACGGCTGATTTTGGCTTCTTAGTTAATATTATTTATTCTACTGACGATATTAAGATTTTGAGATTATTGTGCCTGATCCTTTTGATGACGGCTGAGAATAATTTACTAGAACGGAATAGAGCAGAACATTAGTCGAATAGTAGAAATACAGCCGAATACTTGTACCAGAAGGAGGCGGTCGACCAACTGACCGTCTCTGGCAATTTGCCAGCCAGCTTATCGATTTTTCACCAACTTCGCTCCAATGCAAAGTGGTGAACGGCAATTAGATTTCGTACTCAGCCTAGCGAGGGGCGGAGGGCGGCCGTGGCTCACTCTCCGGCCCCTTATTGTGTCCTATCCAGACCGTTTTCCGACCTCATTCCTGCACAATTGGTATCAGAGGGGGCGTCGAATACAAATTATGTGCAAATCTCCGAAACTATTTTTTCGTGAACTGTGCCTTTAAAAAACATTCGTTCCAAGGGAAACAACTTGCTGCACTTCATATATTTACTTACTCGTAGGGAAACATTTACCACTTTGTTGTTGTGGTAAATACTAGTTACAGTGGTGGAGGTTTTCTGGTGGTGAGGGAAATACATCGGTTAGCCATAACGTTGGTTCAGGCCTTGCAGATTTTTCAAAGCATTATTCCCTTCCTTTGCCTGCATCTTTGATTTCGAAGACGAGATCCGGTTTGAGCTGTCTTTGGGTCGGTTTTATGTTTCATTGAGGTCAGTTTGACTTGAGTATGGAACCACTTTTGCTATTAGTCACCACAGGTCTTCCTGAACAATTTCTATTGAGACAGGGATGATTAATCTCCTGATTCTAATTGCGATACTGATTGGACTCCGCATTATTTCATATAAAGCGGAGACTTTATCCTAACTTCGAAAACGAGTCAGATTGTGAGCAGAGGAAATGAAGGACGACGAACAGAAGAAGAACTGGAAATTGACATGAAGCGAAGCTCGACATGAAGCGAAGCTCCGCCTACAATGAGCGGGCCTTGATGCATGCGCTCGATTTCCTTTCCCATGAAGTGCATCCAAACGCTTGCGAAACGCTTTCAGGCTCGATAAAGGCTATCTAATTTGAGAGCAAGTCTGGGAGCTCCCTCATAATTTGAGAACCCAAAAGAGACTGCAAGGGGAGACTTTTTCGGCCCTGTTTCTGAATAAGGCTGTCTCCATTCGAGCAGAAGAGGAATTCAAAACATTGTAAAAATTCACGGAAATCGCAAACATTGCTGAAAATGGGCTCCAGAAGCTCTTACGAGGAAAGTGCTAAACGATTCATCGGAACAAAACGCTCTCAAACGTGTCACCAGCGAAATATTTTGCCCAAATGTGGTGTCATCGTGATTGTTGGAGGGTATTAGTTCTTGCGGCTTAACCTTATCCAACTAGGAAATAAAGGAATATGATAAAGAGCTTTCCAATCTTACCTTTCCCCATGTTACGTAAGCAATCTCGTTACCTACTGCGAGGAAGACAGCTATGATGAATTCATCACATCGTGGGAGGAACTGCCTATAGTTGTGAGGATACAGAGGTTCAAGAGTGAAATGCATCCAACTTTGTGATCCGACCCACGCTTTTCAAAGATAAAATTAAGGTTAAGTAAAAGAGATCATGAGCTTTCGAATTAGTCTATTTTTTTTGACAAGTTATTATGGCTTAGCTGATCGTAACTGTGAGGTGCAAAACAAGCCGACCGGTATGTCTACCTGAGGAGATTCGCAGACGGTTGGATGGATAAGTTATTATAAAATTTATACGAGAATCTCGTTGCACGGCGGTCATTTCCACATGGTTATGCTTAAAGACACATTTCGCGATAATTTTGTGTAATCTAAGTTGTGGCGAAAAAATGGAAGATAAGGTGGAAAATAGTGCAATGAAGGCGAAGAAAGTGCAGGGTCAGTGTTTTCAAAGTGAAAAAAAAACTTTGAAAAATCGTTAGAAAGGGGGGGGAGGTAGACGAGAAGGAGACTAGAAAAATGAAGAAGGGGTGTTTGAACGAGCTATAGAATGTGTGTCATTGCGTACGAGTGGGTCCTGATGCGAATAGCTGGCTACATTAAGCAAAAATCTCCCCAAAAATTTATGCACTCATAAGCATCAGTTAACAAAAACGCAAGTAACAACGAAAGTAGACTATATTTTTCAGCCTTAGGTGGAAAATCAAATGGAGGATTGGAGCAGCAAGCAGAATAAGAGAGAATAATGAAAAGGAGAAAAACATCGTTCTACTACTCGGCGATCGGCTGATTGCGTGCTAAACGTGTGGTTCCTGGCGCGAATATCGCAGTCTGTATGCCTTGGCACTGTCTGACACATCATCGGTCGATGGGCATGGCATATGGGCGATCCGGTAGTGGAGCTTCCGCCGCGCCCTAGCTGTTGTAGCTGTTGAGTTTTCGGACCCGACAGCGTTCATCCTGTTACTCTTGGGGCCACTGGGTTCGGAAACCATTTTTATCGTTAATCTTCTGAATTTTCTTTAAAATCAACAACGAGTTCTTACATAGGCGAAATCAAAGCTTTTTTAAGTGGGTTCAGAGTTTTGAGTCGAGCGGCTCTACCGCATTACCCATATTCACCTCGGGAAAGGGTTTAATAATTAGTGGATTATCATATGTGCACATAAATCGATCCACTGTTCTTCCACAATATTTTTTGAAAAATGTCTAGTAAATTACACCAACGTTTCGAAAATGCGGGTAGAAGTCCTCGATTAGGAAAACCTCCAAAGAGGTCTTTGTTCAGATAAGTCAATTGAGCGCCCTCTATGTAGGTGAGCTGCCGAGAATTTCGAAACACTCTTGCCTGGGTTCGAGAGGCGTATCTGTTTGGACATTGGTATGAAAGTTTTTTTCATTGGATTACTATTCCCCGGATTTCTAAAATGTCAGAGAGTCTCGTAGATGGCCAATCATTATTAAACCCAAAAACGTTTTGCAATCGCCTAGGACGCCTTTTACGGAAAAGCAAAAGAAGCGTATCCATCAAGGAAGCGAAGGTTGATGTCACAACTACCGGTCCACCATCCGACCAGACTTTGCTCTCAGAACCGTTTAGCAGATTTGGAACACAAATTTTAGTTCAGCGGTCGAAACCATCTACGGAGGTGCAGATCTCATCTAGCTTCGTGCAGGATTTGCTTGCAGGACACACATTCTATAGCTCGTTCAAACACCCCTTCTTCATTTTTCTAG
>UZAF01019834.1:0-18001 GCA_900617895.1 Haemonchus placei | reverse complement strand
TGAATGCAATACCTGCCTTGTTTCGCTAGTTCGTCTGTATATGCACCGTGCCAAAAGTGTTTGTAAATGCAAAGCGACGCTTAATTCACGGACCAGTTACACTTATATTATGTTAAAAATCTACCCAAAGTTCAGTATCATCGGGAAGGTAATAACGTAAGCTACTTTGTGAAATAGAAGAAATTCAATGAATTGTTATGAACATAGAAAAAATTTGCAATGAACATCAGCGCGCGCTGTAATCATAATTTTGGCCCACCCTGTATATTTGTACATTTCGGAAGACCAAGTGTTCAAAATGATGCTCCCCTATGAATTGCAAATAGTAGTAGTATCCCGGCTCCCGATTGATATGGGCGCAATAGTAGAAACACTGGGTGCGTAACATCAACACAATCCTCTACCAACCCCTACTTCACCTCCCGCCTTCCCTTCGTCCTTCCCACGTTGAACAGCATCAAAACAAACATTTATAAAATTGAAGTCAAATGTCCTTGCATCAACAATCGCCGTTGGACCGCCTCACCAGTCAGACTCACGGATTAGCGCTAAAATAAATTTTAGCACTAATAAACACACTACCTGCACACGTTACATACATCTCGTACATTTTTTACATGTTGTTGCTATTACGAGAATAGTAACAACATTTTACTGACTGGTTGTTCCTACAATTCACAAAGTCAGGTAACGATTCAGTGACATCCCGAATCTGAATGGAATTCAAACAGACCGACAAATTAAAAAAGAGACTTATCAATGGTAGCAATATTCTGTTATACAATCCCTCACTTTATGTTAATTATCTACTGTGTAGTGCGTTTCGAAAGGGAAACGGCTCCACAAAACGGCTTAATTATTCATAAGTGACGAGTAACGTAAACGGTCTTAAATTGAAACGATCTTACTCCAATCAGATTAACTAGATGAAATATGAGGAGAGTTTGGAGGGACAAGACCATATGAGGTTTCGTTGCAAGATGTATGCAACTTCCAATCAAGCAGATTGTTGATCTGCGAAGATCTGGTAACGGTTAACAGGTAACACGTAGTCGGCGTGGTCGTTGCCGTTTGTCCCACTAGTGTGCAATGACCCGTTTGCTATCACTATAAATTTTCTCTTCTACATCTTCACATAACCTGTTACTAGCTAAACATGAGTTTTGTCACCCTTTCACTTATTTAGATTTAGTGTAATCCATGCACCTTGCGTTCTGAAGTATCGTCATAACATCAGCTCATAAGCGTTCTGAAACTATGATAAGCAGGCTTAGATGGAAAAAAAGCAGGAAAACAATGGCATTGCACTATTTCAAACACTATTTCCATTTCTTCTTGAAGTGTACTCCAATCCATCGAACACCTAGTACTCGTCGTAAGAAATACTAGAATTGCGCGAAAAATAATGAACTCGTATCTTTCCGTCTCATCTTTTTTTATAAATCAGTCTTTTCTTCAATCTTGCGTTAACCATGGGAATCACTCATCATTTCCTGCAAGATGGTAATACGAAAGGGTTTCATTCCGGAATATCTTGATTTTCAAGCATACTGTTAGGTTCAATGGTGTATTACAGCTGATTCTCAGAAGATAAGGATGACTATAAACGAGCTCGAAAAACAGCCAGTGTTCGGCACCACCGTGTTCTTCACCCGAGCGATCGCATGATCAGCTGTTTTTGTTAGTTGTAACTACTTCCTTGACTCTGCGCAATCTTCTGATGGTGAGCTGAGGATGGCATAGTGCCAATCGTAGTCCTCCCATGTTTACCGTGAAACCATTGTCACTCAACACTCCTGCCTTTTTTGCAACTTGTCCTAGAGTTTATCCCTACTCTCCTGTATCAGAGTGATGTCATTAGAGCAGGAGATAACCTTCAGTAGAATCTCCATGAGTCGTTCTGGGATGGCATCCACTGTTACTAGGAAAAGGAACGGGCTCAGAACGGATCCTTGCAGAACTCCAGCCGGGACGCCTAATGCATTGCACTATTTTGGGAAGACTTGAAGTGTGGATGTAGCCTGTAGCGTGAATACCCATGATCAGAGATTAGGTGCTTGGCAAGGGATCGCTCTCGCAGCGCTCTTCATACGCCTGGTCCTTAACCGGCATTATTACAGCTTAGCACTTCTATTGTTCTGCGCCCTGAATATTAGTACAGGGCACATCTTGCTGAATTGGTTGTCTTTATTTCATTACAGACTGAATTACTGTCTACAATGTGTAGTAGAAGGATACGCTGACTGTCGCGAAACCAGTTCCTCTTCCGTGTAAAGTTCGGGTAAAAAACCATCACCTCGAATAAGGAGAGAAGCCAAATACTTGACAAAATCGCCAGGTACGCTAGCAAATGGTGCTTCCTCCGTTCCCGATGCCAGCCGCCATCAGTGCGGTTTATTTGTACAAAGAACTCAAGAACAGAAAACCAACAAAGACCTAATTGATCTATATATTGTTCAATAGCATTTATTCCAGCGATTGGGACGTTTAAGTTGCAGCAGCATAATTTAGTCTGTTGAGGATATAAATAAAATTTAAAAAACAAGTAAAATAAATAATGGTGGTTAAAGCATTAGGATATGCTGCGCACTGATAGTTATGGCAACACAACAGAAGGAGTTCCCACTTTTACTTTCTATCTAAAACGTCACGAAATTCTTGTACAGCACTGGATTTGAGGCTTTCTCAGCTTTCTTGTGACCATTCTGTGCGACGTGATAAGTTCGTATTCTACACGTCGATTTGTGGTTCCTTCTGAAGGGTACTGCACACCTCAGTTCCTTCGCCGAAGTAGCTGATTTAGATTCATGATAGTATTCTGATTCCTTCTGTGTCTACGGAAGGGAACAGTTCGCAAGGGAAAAAACAGCTCTTAATGTTTACGCTTGTCAAGAAGCTTATTCTATTCTGAGCAATTTTTGAAACTGTTGATCATATAAACCTAGTTAAGCTCGTTACCTGGTCCTCGGATACTTGAGTGGAGAAGTGATTGCCATATATCGGTCCAGACTAATTACACAAAGATTCAAAATACTAGCGGTGCAAAGCAGCACATCGGATGTGGCCCATAAACCGCAAAGAAATCTCCCTGAAGTGGCACATTTTTGTATGCAAAAAGGAACCCTCAGAATAAAAGGGCCCTTAGCAGCTTTTATTGCTGATGCGTAGACATCAGTGATTGATTTTAATATCGTCTGCTATCCACAATACAGTGTCTATGAGAGAAACTTGGCTCTATTCTAATAATGCAAAGTTTGAATGGGAAACTGCATACCTAGTGGCCATCGATGACTATAAAGCAAATCGAGAAGTGACATGGGCATCACGACAAATCCTACCAGAAGATCTACAAAATACATGCATAAACAGGAAAAATCACATTTCACTCAAAATCCTTTGAAAGGTTTTTCGAAAGGCTTTATCAGAGCTGAAATTAAAATCGCACCTGCTGTCGCTAATGAGGTCAAGAGGATGTTAGTGAATGTACGCATTCGTTTATAGACAACCACGGACAGCACAACAAGCACGTTCCCAAACACGGTCATAAGTATCATCATTACCTATAAATAAAATGACAATGAAAAAAGAAGAGGCGTACAATAATTCTGGACGCCTAAGCACCTAAGATGAAGATGAAGTGACAAAAAAGAAAGCAGCTATATCTTTTGCACCTGAATGGAGTTAGTGCTCGAAAATGCACTTTTTTGGATTAAAAAAATTTACGAATTCGTACTTTACAGAATATAGCCACATGTTTCGATTAATAAGAACGACAAGGGCAAATTAGGATCAGGAAAATCGCCCCCTTAAAGGCACGGTTTACGATAAAAAAGGTTACTGAGTTCTTCCTTAAGGAATACTCAGCGCCCCCCAAGGGTGGTAGAAGGGACCCTCTCGCTCCCACAGTCTCGGCGCTTAGGGCATAGTGGAAGCCCCGTTGCTGCCGTAGTTCGCTTTCCCGCCCCTCGATCGGTGTCACGTTAGAAGAGTGTCGAGACAATACAGATTGCTATTATTCGTTTTAAGACCCACGCACAATCAGCTAATCGCCGAGTGATGAGGCGATGTTTTTCTCCCATTCTTTTTTTCCTCTGTTTTTCTTTTTCCTGCCGCGATCCCTTATTTAATTTCCTACTCCTAGAGGCTGAAAAAGGTGAGCTACTTTTGCTGTTACTAGGGTTTTTTGTTTATTTGTGCTTATAAGTGAATGAATTTTTGCTTACCATTGTCTGTTATTCGCACCACGACCTACACGCGCGCAGTGAAACACACTGTTTAGCTCGTCCGGACGCCCCACTCTTCTTCATTTTTCTGATCTCATTCTCGTCCAGCCCCTTTTTAACGGTTTTTCGAGGCCTTTTTTCCACTTTGGAAACACCGATGCACGCAGTTTCTTCACCTCAGTCGCACCGGTTTCGATCTTGTCTTCCATTTTTCATCATAATCTGGATTACCCAAAATTATCGTGAACTGTGCCTTTAATATATAACTACATGTGAAGGATTTGGTAAACAAGCAGTGGTATTCTAAGCGGTGCCGGCATCAGCCTGAATACTTGAGTCTATGTTTGAAACCCAATACCGTTTTAACAAAATATCCTCTCGAATATGAATATTTTCATTTGTTACCTAGCTCATTCAGTTGTTATACTGGAAAGGGTCAAAATAGAGCAACAATATGTAATATATATTAATTTGAATGCATAGTCAAGTCACGATGAACTGAATTTTCTTCAACAATTGACCTCAATCGAACACTGCCTTACACCATCTCAGCGAGTGGGCACTGATGACAGAAAAGCTGCAAACTCTCCGATTGGCTCGCCCAGTATTTCTTCAAGAATAGCAAACACTGAACTTCGCACCAATCATGAACCTCACGAGGATGCTGAGTTATGAGTATTATTCGACCTCGGACAAGACTAGAATATGGGAATGCGCTTTTATTTAGTTCAGGCCGCTTATGCCTTCGGCTTCCTAGTGGCAGTACCCTTAGGGCATCCACATGCATAAAGAAGCATACGATCTTGTAGACACAAAAAATTTGCAGTGCTAATTTTTCGTCTCTATCTGGGGTTTTACCCTGAGTATTCTTAAAATTACTGAGTTATCATTAAAACTCACCCCTAAGTTTTCATGTAACCTCAGTTCACCCCTGAACGGTTTCGCGGATATCTACATATGTCCGCTGCTGAATAATCGATTTATTACAAAGCCCCTTTTGTGCTATTGCTCTGAATCTCAGTGTTGCCAATGAAAAGCGAACACCGAGAGGCAATTCCGTAAGCTGACTGTGACGTCGATTTACCAAGTAGCCTGATCTGCTTTTAACAATTTGTAAGCTTCGCCAAAACATTACAATACCTCTGCGAGTTCTCGGCTCAGAATTAGCCGTTTAGCTCGGGACAATGCGATTCTTAAGTTGTATAACCCGAGCGCTGAAGAAAGTAGAGTTTGAAGGTTAAAATATGGGAAAAACCATGTTCATAATTTCCTGATGAACAAATGGACCGCAACATTCAATAACAAAGATGCGATACTAGGGAAGAAATCGAGGCGTGGTCATATAGTAAAAGCAAACAACCCTTTGGAATTCGTTAAATTGAAGTGAAGTGTTGAGAGTAGAGTTGGAAAATGAATGAATGCTACGTATTCGACCTCATCATAGTTTAGCTGTGCAAAGCTTTCAAAGCCCTCCTGGCACACTTCTTAGTCGCCAATACGTTGCATATGACAGACAGCAATATACAGTATGCGCCATAAATATGGTAACAAAAGAATTGGGCTACAGAAACTGCAATTTTAATTGTTGCATGGTGAATTCATGTGAGCTCTTTACTAAGCATCGCATCTACAAAACGAACACACAACGATTATATATAACCGTTCCCTGTACTAATTATAGCTAGGAGACGCTTCGGCTAATCATCGGCGGGGGCACGCAGAGTTTCTTGAGAAACTCCAGCCCAGGCTTTTTCCAATGATTTCTCAGGAGCAGCGACAATGATGCGTTTGGAAGTGCAGGCTTTTCTCTCCAGTATAGACTATATCCAGTGTCCATAAAATTGTGGTCCGGGAAATTCGTAGGAGGATTGGAAGCTGGGATAAAATCGCGAACATTTCCTCAGCAACAGTCTTGACCCTCTCCCTTTCGTGAGCGAGCGCGCCGTAGTTTTCAAAACGTATCCCTAGAAAAATCTTTGGCCCTCAGCTGCATCCTTTCAGGAAGACCCCTCTCAGAGTGGTTCGAATTAAGTTTCGCACTTTTCTCGATCAAAATTGCGACATCGCTCTGATGGTAGAGATTCTAGCTCAAACCATCATAAAAGAGGGAAATGGCTATGAGAGGCGATCTGACCCTCCCCGGCGACTTCAGCACTCGTAGTGCAAATACTCTGGGATCTCAACATTTCTTTCACGCTAAACAACCTTTAGTCAGAAACAAGTATGGCGAAGCGCGTGCCGCGCGCAAGTAGCGTACAGAATTCGTTTTTCCTCTCCAGCCTGTTCCTTCAAGAAGCTCATGAGGCTTTCGAATTTTATTCCGATACAGTTGTATTTACACTGGGCAGACTCTTCCCATCGGATTAGAACATACAAACAAATCAGCAGTCGTTCTTCTCGTGTATCTGAAGGCTCGGCAGCGCACTGCTTCCCAAGTTATTATACCTAGAAATGGGGTAGTATGTGAGAGAAGACGACCGTTTTGGGATTTGTCGTTGACCTGTCTGCGCATCGCGTTTCAAAAACCTGCCATGTGAGAAATGTTGAAACGAGAAGCAATTCCGGAAAAGGATTCACCGAATGCGCGCAAAGACGTGACGGTTGGTGGGTGTGTGCGGGGCTGCACCGTTTTCCGAAATCTGACGACTCGAACGCACCAAACTAGGTATGTGGCCTAAGGTATATCACAAACATAAGGGCAGGTGCAGATTTGAAGAAACCCTCCAAACAAGGAAATTACGGAGGTCCGAAAAGTAGTTACCATATTTATGGCGCACCCTGTAGTTTCATGAGCATTTCAGAATCGTCTTATCATTGGAAGCGTTTTTCTGAAACTCATCATACTGGATGGATTCTATAGGAGCCATTACGTTACGGGGCAACCAAATGTTCTTCCATGCTGAAGAGCCATTTGGAACTATTCATAGAAGAAAAAACAAATGTTCTTGGGCTCGATAAGGTATGTTGTAGCATCTGTTGTTGACGGTTCGAATTTTTCCAATATTCCAGCTACAGTGATATTGTAAAAAATTATTACTCATATGATAAACACCGATCCTTAGAAAAATTGCACAGGAACAGAAACAAAAAACAAGCTCCGCGTAACAACTGATTACGTCGTCACAAATACTGGAGTTGGTTGACCGCTGTCGATTGGGAACCTACGTAAAAGCACCATGCTGAATAACCATCATGTCAGTTACCATTTATGTTCACAAAATACATAATAAAACAGAAAAATTACTGATTGGGTTGAACGTTTGAACCTCAGTGAGCCAGAGAGATACATAAAATTTCGCGAAAGAAGAAGTTAAATTTTTAAGTTTCCGACGGCTTGGATGGCACATGGAAAGCGATGCCCTTCAATCACTGGCCTCTGATCAAAAACCAAAACAAGTTTGAAATTCCTTAACTCAAACGAAATAATAACTAGCCCTCATGTGTTTTGTATGACTTTCTATATTGTTTCTGTCACATTGAGTTTTTCAACAAGACTTGAATGATGACAGTGAATCTAGTAAGTGGCTGTCAAGAAAGACCCTGCGACGGCGCGGGATAAACGCTAGGGAATAGGAGAAGGAGAAGTAGAAGGCTGTGAAAAAAGAAAGTAATAATGTTTCCTTACGCTTGTTGTCTATATCAACGAGGCACATACACGATAGGTCATGAGCAGTCTAGAGTAAAGGCGCTGAGATAACAAAAATCGTGAAACTCACCAGGAAAAGGGCAATGAACACGTCTTGAAGTCCGAGACAAAGGCGATCTGGAGAGGTAGGATGGTTGGATAGTTTCCCTTGAAAATCCGCATTGGGATCTGTGCTCCACAGTGATCCCAAGGCCGCCTAAACGATAATGGAACTTTATCATGGTACAACAGATCGGCATTCATGAAAATATTGAAGTTGTGGTCGTTATCCACACGTGACTCGCTTAGTCAATCATGTTCTGAGGAGCTGACGAAGTTTGAACAACAAGAATGAAAGACAATTTGCCTGAATATAGACGAGGGTGGTCCATGCCATGTGCTTATGAGTTAGATATAGCACTCAAACTCGCAACACATGTCATTGTTATGGGAACTCAGAATGAACTGTGATGCCTCCAGAACAGATGGAATCTTGGTTATAATCTTCTGATACACACATACGGAGATGATGTTGATTCGAGATTTCGTTAAGGGGGAAGGGGTTCCGTGAATGTGAAACAACGATGAATGAGGCAGGGAGAGTGGCAAGAGGTAATCGTAGGGCGGCCCGGCTCCGAGAGATTAGGCACTTAACTGCGCATTCACATTCACACTTCAACACGCACACACGTAAAGGGGGAACATACCATATGTCTGTGTTGACAAACAGCAGCTCTGCGGTGTTAAACGATGCCAAACCACTCTGAAATCAAGTTTTTTTGTAACAGAGTGCATGACAACGCTTGATTCCATTCACGATTATCACACATTTTGAATCATATCGGCACGCCTGTTACTTCAGTGAAAAAGCTTATCAGTTGCCTTCCAACCAGCTCGGAACAACGGTTTAATGCGGGTAAGGAAGTATAGCCATCTTAAATGAGTTTTACAACAACCTATGAATATGTTACAATTCTCAGTGATGGTGCAAACGGCTGCAAACGGCGGAAGTTTTCTTTCGGGCAGCGAACTTTAGCGATTTCACCTCACTCGTCATACCGCTTGTGAGCTTAACATTCGCCTCCTGTCTGACCGACCGTTGCATGATCGGGCAATTCGATTCTTGTGGATTTCGGAAGGAGGGTGACTTTAAGACAGAGAAACCAGAATTGATGAATATTCCGTTAAACAGAGCAATGGAAAATATCTCTAGTCAGTTTTAGGTGAGGCATTTGAATATGTAGCCTTCATAGGGTAAGAATTAGACAAATGAAACCCCAATTAAGAGAAGCAAAACTGGAAACTTCGCTATGTCATAAACTAGACTTGTGAGTTATTCCCACAACTAATACTCCTCTAACTGAATTTCATCATTGTTGCTGTATGATTACAATAATGACAATCCACGTGAATGCGTACTTCACCCGCCTTTGAACATCAAAAACCAAATCGGGATCAGAGGCTACCATAAGTTCAGACTTACTTGAAGTTCCCGTGCCAGCGATTGCCAAAAGACAGTTCATGCCCATTACCCTCAAAGACGTACTTCAATGGAGCGCAAAATAGCATAAGAAAACGAAGTTCGAGCGGGCAACGCTTCACGCATACTGGTGAAAAATTATCAAAGATATAACTCAGAGGGCTGAAGCTGTGGTCATGAGATTTACAGAACCAAGCAGAGCAGCAGTCAATAGTAAAGATATTCTTGAATCAATGGCACAGTCGGGTCGTCCGGCTAACGCCGGGCTTCTCTCCTTCTTATAACAGAGTTGTGATAATCGGCAAACCCCTCGCTCCTTATTTGGAACAAATGATACTTTTTAGAACACGAAATTCGGTAGAGGACTAACAGTGCATGCAAATGGATTTCAAAATGTGATGTTTATGACTATTATTAGGAATGCGATCTTGCTGTTGCTCTTAATCTCAAAAATAATGACAATAATGACTCATTGAAGGTTCACCTGGTAGGCAAGCAAAGTCAGTGTGAATTGAACTCAAGAGTTGTCGAGTGATAACAAGACTATTATCAAATGTCGTTATCAATGAGACATCTTTCCTCTACGGATATATCATTGGACGAGAATCCAAGATCATTATCGGTCAGATAAGTTCTGCTAAAAATGATATCAAAGCAAAGAGAAACCCTTTACTGAGTCGCAAACTTTGCTGGATAGCGGTCGTAATCTAATAGCAAGAAATAAACCAAATTTTCATCTACTTATAATGGGGCGCCTTTGATCGGTCGCTATCACTGCTCTTACCCGTTTATCGAACGAAACCTTCAAAAGGTCAAAGAATGATTGTAAATAACGAAGGCATGAGGATTTAATTGGTGAGTAGTTCTTGCTCTCTGAGGCCTCTTCTACGGTCAGTGTTCCTATCCTGCCTCCTCCACTCCTACCAATTTTGAACACTCCAAGCCCACAGAAAAAGGGATCTTGAATTTGCTCAAGCGAGCAGTTCGCTCAAACCTGTGGGCGGAGTCTGGTTCTGCCAACCACAATAGGTGTTTCGATCCTGCCGCCTGCACTTATACCCAATTTGAACACTCCAGCTTCAAATTGGCACTTTTCGCACGAACCCCGTCCCCAGTGGGCGGAGTCTGGTCCTGTCACCTGGGATCCGGTATCTTCCCCCCGAACACCGCGTCGCGCTCGCCGCACCCGCCGCGTATCACAGAATTGCGACGGAAGATTGGAGCGTGCCATTTGTAAGGTAGGGAGTCCTTTAATTATTTGAATTCGCTGGCGGCCCCTTCAATTCCAATGCGGTCTTGATCATCGATAATATTAGTAGGAGTCATTCCTAACAATCAAGTCTAATAAACATAAAAATGAGAAATAAAGAAAAATAGAACCAAAACCAATCAAGAAAGAGAGGCAGTCAATGGAGAATATTTTGTCCTATCGATTGTAGGGAAGCTGGCTGAGTACGGTAATTGCAGTTTGGGGCCGCGAGACAACTAATTGTAAGAAAGATTTCCCGCATGCCGCAAAGCGAATGTGGGAAATCGAGAAGTTCCGTTATCCTGTCACCTATATCATTAGTGTTCCTATCCTGCCTTGTGTACTCTTACCCTCTCCAGGTCTACGGGAACAGGAGTTATGAATTCCCACTGAAACATAGAGCAGCAGCGGAAGATAAGCGGCGTCATCAATAAATTCGAGCGGATCTTCATTTCTGGTATGAACCGCCACCGTAAGAGAAATTTCTTGTTGTGTATGAGAGTTGAGAGTTCTTTGAGAATGGGAGGCCATCCCTCATGATTAAAGACAAAATTTTACCCATTCATCCAGATTTACAGGTGAACAATATATTGAAGCCCAAGCATAGCATTTCCTGTCCCCTCAGACTTGAGAGGTAGTGTTTTTACGCCCACACTGCAACTACTGAGAATCATTGCACACGCATCCAGTGGAGCGGCATCAGGCTCTATCTTACACACGTATGGAATCATTCTTGATTGCCAGAAAGAATTGCTCGTGTCATGCTCAAAGGATGGCAGCAATGTGGCGAAGTCAAGAAGTGTGTAATGCTGGATTTTACCCTTGGACAGATGAAGCCCTTCGCTATTATCGCTATGCTCACACGGAGCTTCCTTGCGGGATGCCCTGTCGCGAGTACGGAACAAAACTTTGGATTCCAAAGAAAACTCAATGACTGAGGAAAACCGTTGACTGCAGTCTTAAGGAATAGGGATCTAAATGGTTAGCGGAAGAGACAATCATATCCATCAGTAGAGAAGTATAGGAAGTATCGACAGAGCAGATGGATAACGGAACTAGTGTCACTAACACCCAACGAATGACCTATATAAAGTTCCACAGAGGAATTGAACGAAAAACGGTACTATACTCATGCAAAAAGTGGAGCCATTGCTCTGTGTGGTTAGCCAAGAGTCAAACAGCCACTAAACTTGGCTGATCTGACAGGAATCGATCTTTGCTTCTCAATAAGCTTCGCCTTAACATTCGATAGTGAAATTCAGTTAGTCACCTCTACCTTCTCTGGCCAGCACGCAATAATCCTGATCGACACGGCAGAAATTTCCTGCACTAAATGAGTGAGAGAACGCAAAAACTGAAATTCCAGTAATGCAATGGCTAGGACGGAAACCCCACTCATATGGGAGCACGGACAACTTGAACGCATGCAAAAAGAGCAATGTAGAATATAAGCTCTCGAAATTCATCTAGTGAATTCGACCGAAACACATCTGAATCCAAGGCGTACCTTGTCCATGTAGCGCTTGCCTGCATCTCGAAATTCGTTTGACTCCATTCTAAAGCAGTCGAAATAGTCACTTGTTAATGGACTCACCAATTTCCCGAAGACTTTCAGCATCATTTGAAAGAATGCAGCCTAGGCTAACTGCATCCTAAAACCCAGGCATTTTTTGTTTATTCGAAAATATTATACTAGTCGCTAGGTTCTCCTCCTTTTTCGGGTGAAAATTGGCCTGCCGCCTGTACCTCTTGCAAAGTAGAACGCACGTTCTAGTCAGAGACACATTTTTGCGCACGCTCTGCCCCCTGTAGACGAAGTGAAGCCCTGCCAACTACCAGTTTTTAGCCTGCCACCTGTTTTCTTATCAAATTTGAAGGTTCTCGGTCCGAAGTAAATTCCTTGGAGCACGCCTCGCTGCTTGTGAGCGGGGTGAGCTGGTGCCCAGCCGCCTGTACTCCTGCCAACTCGAGGGCTCTAAGTCCGGGACAACAGGAATTACAATTACCCTGTTTGGCACTCCTTTCGAGCTCGCTCCATCCCTAGAGGAGTCGAGTCCTGCCACGTGCTATTAATGTTGCCGTTCTTCCGCCTGTACACCCACCAAATTTGGATGCTTCAGTTTCACAGAAACAGGAGTTATGAATTTCCCGTAAAACTAGTGACTTGTATTACGAATAGCAAGGAGATCATAGGAAATATGTCACAGTACATATACCTCTAAGTGCAGGAGTAAAACAGACGCTGTGACGGTGCCTGACATTCAGACAGGCCGACATTTTTGGGCACAGACACACTCAGCGTTCGTTACGTTCATGTTTGTATCCAGCAAACAAAGAGTCCAATTTGCTTCCTTTTAGTATTTCTGGTCCGGGTCGAAGCAGATGGAGGTGGGTGAGGCCCATCAAGGTTCCTTACCACGTGTGTGGTTTAAAGACTGGACGAGACCTATAGACAAGTTCACAGTTGAATGTTAGGCGCACATCAAAATGAGATTACACTTGCTCATGTAATCCAATTGACATATTAGTAAAGTAATCAAGTGGCCGCCTTTAGAGACGAAGAAATGAAACTGTGCTTAAACTGCTTAAAATTTTCGAAATCTAACACCGCTCTAAAGAGCCAGACACCGAGTTTATGTATACAAATGGGTGAAGCACATACTATCGTTGTTAACCGAACGAACAGTTGCATTGAGAGTGGCCAAGTGGCATCACTATCACGGGTATGACATGAGTTCGAATCCCCATTGACACCTACTAGACAATCGAGCTTTGTATCCCTGCTAACCGCGAAGAGTATAGAGTGTCATGTTAGGCTCATTGGCCCTCAGATTGGCTGTTCCTTGTATAAAAGTAATGTGAATTATTGAAACAAAAACAGAAGTCAACAAGAATAAAAGCTCTGCAGATTGGAAGAGACGTTACAATGGATGCCAAATGGCGAACAATGAAGCATGTTGACTGACACTCTAGGCTTATCTGATTGCAGCGATCATCCAACATTAGCGTCGAGCCCTATTATTTTCTCCACACAAATAAAATGCCATTTATACTCAGAGAAACAAAAGCCCAGTTCAGTAACTGAAGAAAAGACAAATATAAGGATCAGTCAAAAAAAAAACGGAACAGATCGTGGTGCATTCATCCGATTGAACGCTCTAACTCTTTTACAACCAATTTCATCGGCAATGGTTCAGAGGAGAATCGGAAGGCAACAGTACGAAATGAAAGAAAACATAGCTATGCATAGCGATCTGGGCTTAAGAAAGACATGCACCTGCTTCTCGATAACTAATAGAGTCGTCAATTCAACATTTCTTGCTACTCACAATACCTTTTTCGGAAGTATGCATGGTCTGAATGTTTTTTGAATAACTTTGTTCACTTTGCGAATAGAGGAAGTTCCACAGCTCGATGCTCAAACGTCGCGCGCCGCTCCTTCGATCCTTAGTCCACATCTACGCCATCATGAGACACGTAGCTTTGAATATGAACGGCAAAAGAAGGTTAAAGACACCATACAATGGCTCTTCGACAGAAAGCAGGGAGGGTTCGGTGGGAACAAAGAATGGTTGTGATTGGCTGGTACACTCCTAGCAGTGAATGCCCCCAAACACACGAGTTTTTCGGGAAAATCACGATATTCACGAGAAAATCACTATAGCCGAATATCCTTGCATGAAGAAATCAGCAAACTTCTCTGAAAGCGAGTACCAATATGAAGGTGATTTTAGGGACGCCACAAAATCATGAATTGTTAAGTATGAAATATTTTCGCCAATCTAACGGTAACAGTTACACCACCAGTAGTTTACATATATTACTTTGAAACTTCCATAGTAGCCTGTAGAATCCTGTAAAATCGTGACTGTCTAGAAAAATGAAAGCGAAGTAAAGTTGGATCGCTCCAGTTATCGATGAAAGCTCGGCTGCCAAGGTACTCAACCAGTTGTTAACTTCATCAGTGAGCTTGTTGTTGACTTCGAGCGTTGGAAGTCAACCAGGGCTTCACAATATTTAGAAAATGTGGACAATGAAGCGTCAGGAGCTATGCCTCAATGTTCATAAACCAAATAATCTTTGTGACAGAATAAAAAGCATGGGCGTGCAGATGGGCGAATTATAGCAGCGTTTCACGGGCTGAGTGGCTTAACGAGGCGTCTCACGAGCTACTTCATGAGTCACTTACTGGATAACGCTAACCTGGTCGGTGCAGTTAATGCGTTCAGGACCGACGATTTTTCGAAATAAGAATGGCATAATTGAAATTACGTTGGTAAACCATTTTGCAATGCTCATCTTCGTTTCCACTCTAAATTGAGAGGTATTAAAACGCGTACTCAGCTTTGCAGTGACTGGCGTGTTCCAATCAATATTTTCAAGCTTCAGATGAGCATGAGTCGGTCTAATTAACCTCTTAGAAATACAACTTTGCTAGGATTGGATAGCCGTGGGTTTAAATAATACGATATGCGAAGCATGGCTGCGACAGATGAGTCATTAGCCTTTACGTCATCTATTCTTGAAGCTCTGAGTACAACTCTCTCTTGGAATGTAGTGCAGGAAACTTACGAATAGCAAATGAGTGAACTCACACTGAATAAGAAACACGATAACCTGTGAAACTAAACCAGGGGTGGTTATAGTTAGTTGGAATGTACCTGACCAAAGTAGTTATAGGTTGTGGCATGCGTAAGGAACTTGAACGAAAACAGACACCACAAACTACTTGGTCTGCCCTTTGCTTGGATACAATCTGTCTAATGACAGAAGGAATATGTAGCAGGGTGAATTCGGAACGGCATTCTAGCTTCGGCAACATGAGCTGTCTGGTCTTGGCGACATGATAATAATCATGACATGCAAAAGTAGCGCATGCGAGTCTTGATCAAACACGTTAGCAGGATTCTGGAATGGCTGCTCTTTACGGTAGCGACGAATGTCAACGCTGCGTAACAGGTCGTGGCATCCTTTCGAATCCCGATTTAACGGGACAGCATCTTTCTCTAGGGCAACTTTAATTGCGGGTGGACGGGTGGATTTCTGGCGAGCAAGACAGCGACTCCTCTTGCGATTGCCGCAAAGATGCAGATCCTATCTGCAGTAAATAAATCCATGGATGTGAGCACAGCAACTGAGACATGCTCTCAAAGCTCATTCCCAAATATATAATTGAAACGACACAATTTTGCGCTAATGAACGATCACCAATTCGATAGAGGCAAATTTAATCCTGTTTTTCACCGATTGCAAGAAGTAAACAGACGATGCTCAGATTGGAGATTACAGCAACCTTCAATAAGACGGTGCCTTTTGCAAATCATTTTAAAAAAAGTAAACTTTTTGGGTAGTGCTGAATTGCTTATGACTGGAGAGCAGCGGCTACTAGCGAAGCTGTGATCAGTTCACTTCTGCTTTAGATGTAATCAAGATGGCGTCTTGACACCCGGCACATCACGTTAAGACCTTGATCTCAGTTGAGCCTTTGGGTCGACCCGCCCATCCTTATGGCGGCTCACCGTCGTCGCTGTTAACAACGACAACGCTTCCCGGCCGCAACGACGGGGCAAACTGAACTGAGTAATTGGCACAGCAGCAGCAAAGACTGGTAGTTACCAACAGCGATTGGGAGAATGGTGCAATGAGGGTAGCTTCAATTGATACGATGATCGAGAGGAAGTTCACACTTGGTAATAAATAAAAAAGAACATGAGAGAGACCAGTGACGACGAGAAATCTTCAATCTCCCGGAATATAGTCACCACCCGTTATAACATAAGTTTGCAAACAGTCCAGAAAATCAAGTCAGTCTCAAGGGGAAATAAATTGAAAGTGGTTCCGCCTAACCACACCTTTTACTGCAGGTTGATTCTGCAATACATATTTTCCCACTTTATAACTCGCTTTATTGCTCACGTGTCATTTTGAACAGTGGCATGTTTGAAGATTGGTTTTTTTTTATCGAGTTACCCTTGCAGTAAAACCATCAACGTTAAAATAGTACTTGCTTTGGTCTTTCCGCTGCCTGGATTTCTTCATTGCGGTGAGACTTCCCTTAGAATGAAAGAAAACTCCAACTAGCTCTTTACAGGAAGTTCCAGTTCGTTTGTACGAAGGCTTCTAGTCTTATTCCTCTGTAAATTAGTTGTCACAGTAGTATGTATAGTAGCGGTCGCGATAGCACCAAGTTGTTTTCTGGATGTACGTGGACACTTTTCGCTTTTGAACATGAATGGGCACCACACATTTCGATTATCCACTGGCAATAAACTAAAGCAATGAATATGAAGGTGAAGATTCGTAGACTCTTTCAATAAAACGAAGGACTAGGATGTAGGAAAGAGTCTCAAATTTGTTCAACCCATTTTCACTTCACATTTTCATAGATACGTTCGCATGCATAAGGAATTCCGAAATAAGGCATGAGGAAATTAGACGATGCTGAAAACGATTCCGCGCTTCCATGTTCACTGCAAAACGTATTACCAATTAATCGATTGTTGAAGGTTGAAGACGTTGAGTAGTCGATCTTGTGAGGAAAGCCTCGTAAATCGTGGTATTCGACCTCAATTCCGCCCCATTACGCTTCGAACTCAATGGATGAAAAATACACAAGCTGTTCCTCGTTCGGATAGGATTAATGCTGCTACCTTACCTAGCATTTTTGTGTGCTATGATTACCCTGAATACTGCTTTTCCATTGAAAGACTTTATGACGTTCTCTAGCCCGCTATGATCAACTGGGAACCAGTTTCAGGAAACTAAAAACTTTCTTGGATATGAAAGGACCCGTTGTGGATGTATCATGGTTAGACTGGCATTTTTAGATGTACGATCATTGTGTGCTGGTTGTGCTGCTGGCTTAGATTGCGGACGAGGTTTCTCAGTTGCGGGAGAACGTCCGCTGCGCGCGTCCGTCTAAGGTAGGTCACCCCGCCCACTTGGCGGGCGGTGCATACCACTAAGGTTTAAAGATGTCATTACAGCACCTCCAAGGGTCAGTAGAGCGAACGATTTGCATTTGTCCGTGTTATCTTCTCTTTGGCTTAGGCGAATGCATGAATGTTAGATGCACTTATATACATTGGATATAATGAAGACGTTATAATAGCTAGTATAGTCAAATGCATAGGTAATGATAGATTTGTTCGTCAAAGGTTTAATCTTTTTGAATACTATAACAATGCTAAAGATTTCGTTAAGAAAGTTTTGAGAATATTAGTTTAACTATTCAGTGTACATATCTAGGTTTACGGATATATGTTTCTATACATCATACATAATTACATAAGCTCTTGTATTTACACACATACATCCTTACATACAGACATACATACATTAATAGTACCTACTTACACATGAATACATACCTGCATGCATACGCACATACATACATACATACATACATACATACATACATACAT
>UZAF01019833.1:0-21424 GCA_900617895.1 Haemonchus placei | reverse complement strand
CCTTGACTTTTCAATTCAGCACTAAAACCGTTGTCGAAAGCTAACGATATTTGGCTTGTGGCCCGCCGTAGAGGATCGTATATCTAAAACAATAAATCAGTCATTCCTGGCTAAATGAATGAGTAGAAAACATAAACAACAACAGCCTCAGTTCTCGAATATGTCAGCGCTCTTCGGATATCCTCTGAGCTCGAATAAGATCGCGTTTAGTATTTTAATTACAATGACATCATTGGCCGTGGAAAAAAATTGAAAATTCGACGAAATAGATCACCTGGCTTGTATTTCCAGCGGACTTCTGTAGAGAGTCGAAGCTGGATACACGAGCAATCGGGCTTATTTCACGACATACTCTCGATGAAGATTTGTTACGAGTCAATCGCCTCTTCACTATCGTTCCATCCTGAGGTTGTGGCAAAGCGATAGGCGTTCGAATACTGCGAACAATCGGTTGCTGCCTCCTTGACGAATTTTTGAACAACGGCTCGCTGTCGTCAAGGACCACTGTGGGAAATGCCGTTGCTGACTCTATGGGAGCGACAGATCGCTCTGAGCTGATCACCGAACACGGTTGAAGCTCACATTGGTCAGAGGGCCGCAATCCTTTGTTTGTTATACAAGACTGAAATAAATAGAGACAAATCAGCTGGAAATATTCCCAATGTTTCAATCAATATTCCCATGAAATGTTTTAGTACGTGCTAAAACTGAGCAGTGCTCTAACCGACCGATACTTTTGCGAACTCTACGACGTTGTAACTTTTCATGTGGTACTAAAATCTGATATTGGCCTTCTTTGTCCACTAGTGAACCTTAGGGGGGCACAAGCGAGCATTTCGGATTGTACGTTTTCAACGGTTCACAAGATGAGATAAAAAAAACATGTCCATCACCTTGGGTAGGGATTACAAAAATATAGCAAAAAGAAGTCTTAAAAGGAAAAAAGATTATCCACCCCGTCTATTGAGCAAATCCACCGTTCTCCATCATCGTCGAATTTCAGCGATTCATCGTGAACCGGTGAAAGCCCATAGCCCTCATCAGCTTCCTCTAGGTGAGCATCCTCGCCCATCTTCTGAACAGAGAAAATCTGATCAAAATATAGTAGAGCCAAAAAATCAACGACCACCCGATTTAAACAGCTGAATGGTACCATCACGGACATCATTAAGCTCTACAACAAAATGAACGACACTGTCATGGAACACCATAAGTTCACTTTTTTCAAGGACAGATGCTATTGGGAGCTCGCATGCTGGCTAAAATCAAAACCTTGCAGTGCCCGCCTTTGGTGATGATTAGAAGTTTGGAAGAAATGGGAGAGTAGGTAGGAAAAGGAATTGGGAAGAAGTTGGCAGGAAGAACGGGGACAAAGAAAGTGGGGGAGGTAACAATAAACTTACACCGTTGAGGCACGTTGAACGCAATTTAACACAACAAAACGTGTCATACGCAAAATAGTGCGTTTAAACTTTGATGAGCAGTAAAGCCACCGAGAAGGGCGTAACAGGGCCTAGCAATCGATAAGTATTCTTCGAATAAGTACTTTTCTCCTTTTTTTCTTTCTATTACAATCTCGGTGAAAATGCAGGTGAGGGAGCCACCGCACTCAACCAACACTGAGCGGTAGAGAGAAATAGGAATAGCGGACCTTACTTTTGCTTAGAGATGATTATTAGCTAAAGGAGGATAGTTTTATCAAAGCCTTAGTAGGGAAAGAGCACCGGAATGGGTGAGGCGATTACGTCGTAGAAAAAGCTAAGATGGGGCAAGAATTGAACACTCACTTGGCCTACCCATCCCGGTGCTCCTTCCCTCCTAGAAAAGAAGCGTTCCTCAACATCATCGGAGTCGGCTACCTCTCCTTCTTTGCATACTAGTACTTACGATTAGTGTCCCTGAGAGGACGTACAGAATAATATAAGAATTACGATAAAAAAAGGTGAGAACTGGGTAAGAAACTATAACAAACCAATTCAACTTGAAGGAAACTAACTGAACTTGTAGCTAGGAAGAAAACTTGTACTACATCCTATTACAGATTCTAAACTATAATGGCAGTCACAATCTATAAATATCCTTGAATGTTTTGGAGTGATGACAGCAACATAAACCATGTCATGAGCATTCTCTCCATCAACTTTTTTTTCTTCTGCTTTTTGAATTATCAACCAGAAGACCCAGAAACTGGGCAAAATCGAGGAGGCACAAAGAAATGGTTTCAATAGTGATCCTGTTAACACGTCCACCTTTCCGTATCCCAATTTCGGGNGGGAAGTCAACCACAATGGAGGAAACGAAGATATGTAGTTCGAAAATAGCATTCTTTATGAGGAAAAATGTCTAGAAGGAATGAGGATGTGGTTTATTCCATAGGTTACCAACCGTTCTGATAGAAACTCCCTAGACACACGTTTTTTATGAAGATCCAAAATAATTTACAAAAAGAAGAGGATCCAGAATTGAAATCAATAAATCAATATAATGAAAAGGCCCGATCCATTACATGAAAACTTAGCCCTGAAAGGGTTCGCAAAGCAGAAATTCCAAAGCTAAAGAAGCCCAGAACTGACGGCTATACCAATCCAATATGGATAACATCGAATGCTTAGGCAACCATCCAGACGTAGAGCTACCTACTATACTATTAGAAGATTACGTGCCCATCCAGGGTAATTAAATGCGACCCATGGAATCTGGGCATTCCATTTTGAACGACGGTTGCTAAGACGTTGGCGCCCAGCAACGCCACTTATCGCTACGGGACCACTTGGTTGCGGCGTCGTCCGTGGACCACCCTTCCTGCTACGTTACTCCGCGTTGACCGGCAATTTTACCATTCCCTCGTGGGGGGCATTCAAGAACATCCTTTATTCAATATTTCATCAAGAAAAGAGACAGTAAACAACAACAACTGGCCAGTTGAAAGTATGCGATGAATGGGACTCATATCCTCGCTGTAATAGTTGAAAACAATAGAAAAATTTTGCCATAACAATATACTGGGTATTAAAAGATGAGCAAAAAAGACGAAATAACCGAGAGAATAAGAAGTGTGAGTATCAACCCATAGGAAGAGAATTTGATAAAGAATACAACAAAAACAACCTCTTCATCAATCAATATCGCAAAAAAAAAANAAAAAAAAACGAAATATGATGAGCAGGAACGTTAGGAACATGAAAAACCTATAGAAATTTCTGCAAGGACGTATCATAGTAATAACAAGAAGAAGTACACAAACGAGATAACGATCTCCGTTGACGATGAATCGCCAATGAATCGATACCTAAAGAGGGACGGTCACACCATTGTGCGAGGTCGTCGAAGCGTCTTAGCGATAAATCTTCGAGGGGGGTCTTCGAACAAAGGCGATCAGAAACTAGCAATTGTATGGAATCGCTTGGTGATCGGAGGGCGAGGCCCTGTTTTCAACAACAGAGTCGCCCGCCTCATATCCTCCTTGTCGAATCCGTGCTCCACAGACTTGGTTCTCCTCTGGCACCCATTGGACGAGCCTTCATACCAGTCGCTGTCGAATCTCCGAAAATTGGGGTTGACTTCCCTAACGGTGATTGACGGAAGAAGCCTAAAAATTACAAAATACTTCAAGTTTTACAGTTTTTTTTTATGCACCTCCGCTCATGGGGTTCGACTTGGATATAAACGATTTCAGATTTCCAAAGTAAAACATTCGAGAAAAAAGTGAATCCCCCTAGAGGGTGCGTTCCCATGGGTAATAATTACATCAAAACGTTTTATGATACCGGTAATGTCATAATACGGTATCAAATGCAAAAAAAATCGATCTAAACCAATATCAACAGCACATTCTTAGATAACCCACTTGGTGAACTCTGCACAGACATCGACTGACGACTCAGAACTGATGTTGACATATTTGTACGCAAGGTAGTATCGTTGAAGGTACCCTCTTTTTCCCATATTCGACGCCGAATGAACCAATATACTGAAACGGATCACAATGACGTTTGAAGAGATGACGGAATCGTTTCGGTCGATATTATAACAAAGTAACTCACTAGCGATTGTGATTATTCCAAGGGCACAAAGCCACATCAAAGAGGGAATGATCCACGAGTAATGTTGAAGGAAGATTAAAACAAATTCGAAGAAGTTCGCACTGTCCAAGGCTGAAAATCTACCATAAAAGGAAAGCAGATAGTTTTCGCGTCAATGAACCATGTTGTGGGATGCGCCCCGCTTTCGAGTTCCATTCAGAATTTTAGTAGCCATCGAATGTGTACGCTGCCTATACAATGAACTGCTAGGGTGAGCCGAGCAAGTCAATGGTTTTATTGTCCCACTTGAGTCTGGTACTAATTAAACGACCCTAAAGGGAAACTGGTAGACCTGGGTAGAAATCGATCTGGGAGTCATAGCTTTCGAAAGAATCAATAAAAGAAATAAACTGGCTAAGGAGAAAACTCGCCATTATAAACTTGTTTGGCAGCTTGACCAACAATTCGAATACGGACAGGAACATGAACAATCTGCCCTGTAACGCTGTTTTCGATCGTTACCGAGCATTTTTGAGACAGATCTGACCATAAGGCAGCCGACTTGATGTTCAGCTGAAAATACCATTTTTCCACATCGGATAAATAGAAAAACCATCTGCATTTGCCGTGAAGATCAGAACCACCAAAAATCGGCGTTCGTTCTCTTGTCAGGACAGCGTGCACGATCCGCTCTCGTGCCCGACCGAACAGAAAAGGGATTAATACAGAAATCTGTCTCAAAGATATCTGATAGGTTGAAAAGAATCCGGAACTCCTCACTCCTCGGTTAGAAATTCAGGTTCTACTCAGGGCTCAAGTTCTGGTCATCTGGGTTCGGTCTAGGTCTATCTTTTAGCATAGCACAAACCTTGACCAAGAAAAACTTATTGGCAGCTCCATTCGCGCCAGCAGGCTGACGTGCGTCCGACACGGTAACAATGTCACCCGCACATCCAGAGATAGTCACCTGAAAAGAGAAAATTAACCATAGCCGTTCTCCTTTCAAGTGTGGGATCAGCTCTGATCAACCGAGGGAGAAGAAAATTATATACAAAGTAAAAGCAGACGTGTTTATTGTATGATTAGACCACGAGCTGGTGACAAGTAAGCTGACAACCAGGGTAGCTATAACGTGTGCACCCTAATTAGGGCTCAGTCCCCTCCAGTAACCGCACCTTGTCACAGTTAAGCGAGTGCTCCGAAGCTGTACATTACGTGTAACTAGATGAGGTAATCATATTATAGATGGAAAGCCTGAATTTAAGTCAGCCTACAGCCTGCTGCTCTACAGTTTTGCTGCTGAATTCACAATAACCCGAATTCCAAAACGAATCGAATTTTAATTTTGTGTGGATAAGGAAATGAATCAGCAATTAGGATTTCAAATTCTCACCTGTCGTAGCTGATATGACGGTACTTGTACTGAAATTACGGCAGATTTATGATCGACATCCGACAGTTGTACCTAAAATGCAACGGAGCTTTTCTAAGCAAGACTGAAAAAATGGAAAACAGGGGGGAAAGGCAAAGTACCTCTGAATCAAGAACACGCATTGCCATATGGAAGTTTGTGCTCGTGACAGCAGGCGGTACCTGAAATTATTCAACCAGTAATATTAGAATCACCGCGCTATAACTGTACTCACTTGAGAGTCGCCTAGCCATTTCGCTGTTAATTTCAGCTCCATTTGAGGTGCATTGACCACATCAAGGCGGACATAGCCAGCTTCCTGCCGCTCGATGATACATGAGTACATGCCTAAAATAAATAAGCTTCAGTCAAATAGATAGCTTGTTCTTTCCAAAATTACCGAACAAGTAGAGTATGCAAAACGTACGAGTACGTGGCGAGAAAACAGCTCTTGTGGACAGTATATTCACAGCTGGTCCTATTTTTCCATTAGTGAAGGATGCGATACATTCGAATGGAGCTCGAAGAGAAGATAGAGCCTCTAGCTGGGATTCCGAGCACCCTTGATAACGTTTTCATTTGAATACGTAAATCATCACCGGAGGATTTACGAACTTGAATTAGAGCAGAAATCTTACCTGTCATAGCAGAGGCTGATAAATCGGTTCCATTGGCAGCAACATTCACTGGGAACTCAAACGATGCACCCTCCTCATTCGTAACAAATTTCGGATGATCGTCGACAAATCGCAGTTGCCCCGCAGCACGAATAAACATCTGTAAGGAAAATACAAGGGCATCTATATTTTCTCATCGTTGTTTGCTCTGCTTCAAGGGAATTCTCCCAAAAACAGCTAGTTTCAGGTTGTTTCACAAGCAATGACAAGATGGACGAAAAAAAAAACCATCGTAGGGAAAAGTGCGAATTTCCCACTGTAACCGCGCCCGTATAGTAGCACCATTAGCCTTCATCAAGAATCGTACGAAGTTTTACCACAATAAAAGGTCTTACCGAAGTTGTCAACTTCTGATCAGCAACGTTTACAGTCACATGTGTGCTGCCTTGTTGCGATAGTTTCGCTACACCCTGCTCTACGTCCAGCCATTCAATGCGGTCGTCACTTGCTGACCATCTCATAGTTCCTGCTAGTGGCGATTCAAAGCATACTATGTCTGACACCACGGGCTGCCTACGCGAAGGATATAACTGTTCAACGGCGGAGAGTCTGACGAACACATTTTGTGACGGGACAGCCGTGTTCCAGATCTGTAAACAAGGTCAATTCATAAAAATAAACAAAAACAAAAGCCAAGAGTGGCTAGTGAAGTTTTGAAAAAGGAATACCATCAGAACGGTATCGCCTGGCGACTTCATTGTTATGGTGAGTGTCTTGTTTGCATCAGCCGAGACGATCTCCGTCAAATCGAATCTAAAATTGAGAATTCTCTACATCAACCTAGGGTAATTTATCGATTTACACTACCTGTGTGGCCGATAACTTAAAGATGAGGAAGATGCAGAGAGCTGACGACCACGTGAATCACGGAACACCACCTGCAGAGCAATTTTCACGCCCACTGGAAGGTATTGCAGTGGGGTCACGGAAACGGGCTCGATTTTTGTTGCCAGAAGAACGTCAAGAGAATTAACGGCGCAGACCTATAAAGGGAGTAATTATTGGTCTGAGCACATTGTAACTTCCACCTTACACTTACCGTTACCGGGATTACCGATGTCTCATTGTCAGAAGAGTCAGTTCGACGAACAACCACCACAGCTGGCCCTGCGAGTGATTTCGCTTGGACGATACCTGCTTTCGTCACGGAAAGCCGACTGGCATACTCAGGGGGCACAGAGAACTCCACGACCGACGGAGGCCTAAATCTGAGTATTAAGCAGAAGGTATCCTAGCATTGCAAAGTGATTTCCGGCTCAATGACTAACCACGCTGTTTCCAGACGCATTTGAGTATTCTGAGCAAGTCGTATGGAAGGGATCGGCAGCTTAGGCTGACGCATTGACAACGGTTCCTCTACACGAACTTCCACACTGTCTTCAAATTCACGTTTTGATCGAATAAAGTGCTCTTTTGCGTGCGGTGCCAACTCCACGCGAACCTAAACAAATCACATGAAAAAAAAATAAAAGAATGCGCTCAACACTGGGGAATTTCTGTTCACCTTCACAATCGCGGTACCAGCACTGGCACCCTCTAGAGAAATTGCAAAGCGATTGTCATCAACTTCAGATATCGACGGACCAAAAGGATGGACTATTTTTAGCACGCCAGGATGACTAACAGTCCACGTCACCTCAAAATGCAATCTCAACCAAAGAAAAAGGGTGAAATAGAACGGTAAAAGTGTTCCGATCCCACCTTGAATGGATAAAGAGCTCCACCGAAAGCAAATGGAGTCTCTGCATCATCAAGACCATTAACGCGGACCCATATACGACTTCCTGTCTCGGTGATTTGAGTGCTTGCTAGAGCTCGAATTCCAGCCAGCGAGACAACATGTAAAACTACGGTACTCTGTAAATAATGGAAGTAAGCGAAAGTCAGGAAATACAAACCTTTCAGAGTATTGAAATAAAACATACCTGAGTAGAGTGCCCACCACCGATGTTCACCGTACCCGTAATCGACGTGTAGCCGAGATTCTTCGATGTGATCAACGCATTCGATTCAACACTTGCGATCTTGGAGTTGTTCAGAGCAAAGTCAATTGGTGGTGTAGGTTGCGGACCGCCGATGACTTCCAGCTACAAAAGTATTTCTCTTTTATTCATTTTGCGAGTAAATTCGATAGATGCAGCTTACCTGGAATGTACTCTCGGGGATGAGGGTTAATTTCTGTGGAAGAAGGGTCAGTGGCGAGAACACTTGGATAGTATGTGGTCGGGATGCCAAAGTTCGTCCTGACGCAGAGGGAGACTTCGCCTTCAAAGAGACTCCTCCCACAGATAGCGCTCGTACGCGATAGCGTGCACCTGATATCCTGCAACGTATCACAATTCTATAAGCAAAATTTAGCCTCAAGTGGCTAGACCTAGGAGCTATTTAAAAAGCCAGTAGTGTTCTTCCTGGTAGGGATATTCTCAAGAAGTAGAGCCAAAATACACTGGCCTTTGTGTCTAAGATGTTTCAAATTTTCAATAGATGAGCCTTAGATTGAAAAATTTGAAACAGTGGTTAAATTTTGCGCTAAAGCTGCGATGTGGAAGCATGTTTCGTGTAACTTCTGTAAGCCTACTACGACAATGAGTAACGATCTCGCGAGCCCGCTCCACCTAGACTCGTTATACGTTTCAAACAGCTATTTCAAGCTAGACCCTTTTCCTCGTGAGTTGGGATTACCTATCAACAAATGAAATGAAAACTATTGCTAGATAAAAACCTAAAAAAATGACTCAAACAAATGGTAGATGCATTGGTATTAAGGAAGCGGAAAGACACATACTTTGATATATGAACGTTCGCTTCAGTTGATTCCAAAACTGCATTCGACAGAGCACCATGATCGCGCGAAAACGAGCTGCCAGCTTCATCCACTGCATCAACGGTGACCTCTGCCTCAGAACCTACCTCCATCTGAATTCTTTTTCATTGAACTTCGGAAAAAAAACTGAAGAGGTTAAGTTCTGGTGCTTCAACTTACAAACTGGGGTCCATAAACAATCAGAGAATGGATATCGGTAATTTTGACAGGAATGTCCAAGAAATCATCGCCTATACAGACATCTTGAACACGAAGTGAACCTGTGCCCTGAGATCGAGGAGTCACCTGGAAGGAACAGGAATAAACAAAATGGAAAGGAGCTAATTTAAATAATTATCAATGAATACGGACTGTGACAGAATCTCCTTTTAAAGAAGCGGTGAAAGGCGCGCCTGGAAGATCATGGACAACGAAATGTCCAGATCCGTGAATTAGCTTCACAGTGCCTAGGGCAGCCACCTCGTTCCACAGAACCTGTAAATCCCAGCGTTGTTAAATATAGCTGAGGAATCCCTGAACAGAGCATACTCACTAGTTTCGACGGTTCCATCTGCATCGGTTGTACCAACCGTACATCGTATGTTGTCCTCAGCGCAACGCGACTACGAATCTTTCCTTGTTCCAAAATTTCTGCGGCTACCATTATATTTCCACTGGTTCCTTGGCCTCTGATGGTTGCGGCTAAATGGGCGAAATAAACCGTAGAAACTATCAAATTGTTGTGAAACAAACTAATGTTAATGAGTTTGAAAAAGGAACTGGATAGAATATGGTCTCCAAGTCCCCAGTACCCTTCAAGCAGACTAGAATCAAGACTTCCATGATTTCGACATATTTTTCCATCTTAAGATTATCATGCGATGCAGCTGAATATGCCCTGATATATGTTGTGGTTAGAGAAGACACCGGCAGGCGAAATAATACTCTCTCACGAACCAACCTCTCATCCACCCATAAAGCACCCGGAGAGAAAAGGTCCGGTTCCTTACAAAAAGAAATGAGGACATAAATTCACAAGGAAAACCGAAAAAAATAGCTAAGATAAAAGAATGCGTTCTAAAAATGTAACGTACAGGTTTTGTCCACAGCCGTGGTCTCAATTTTTATAGCACTCTTGTTTGCGGTACTCCATTTGATCTGAATCATGGCTATGTTACTGGACACGAGAGCATAAAAGAATTAAAAGTCAAAAACACTTAAAAGGTAGACTGACATCAAATCCTGAAATGGAGTCCAAAGGCCGGTCCCCTCCTTTTCCGCATGAGGCATGAGCATTCAGTGTAAGCTTCATCGATGCATCATTCAAGAGAATACGCTGAACTCATAACAAATCAGAAATTTATGAAAACTCGTCCAATAACGCGATGAAGGACAATACCAACCACATTTGACGGGCATTTTGGCAGATTTCCGTTGACAGAGGATATCACCAGCCTACCAGGACGAGCACAGCAGACGGAAACTTCCACTGTAGATAACGCTGGTAAAGGAAGCGTCGATGATGGTTTATTTCCAACTTGAAGAATCACTGTCTAAACACATGACGTACACATAGAAAGAACCTAGAACATGATTAAATTGAATTACCGATGAGCCGTCTTCCGAGCCACATTTAACGTTGAGAACATCATCATATACAGATGACGTGACATGTTTAACCGAAGAGGCTAAAAATAAAAACTTTCTATGGGCGATTTACTACATCAAGGAGAGAAATATAAAATACCTTCACTGTAGTGAGATGAAGAATCAAGTAGCCATGGCCTTGGCCCACCTTCGAACCGGACACTAGCGCTGCTGCCCAAGCCCAAGGCAAGATCGTTACTTAGTATCTGAACGGGGTTCGCTATGACACCAAGTCAGGAATTTCGGTGAAAGGGACCCACTCTGAGGGGCTCGTAGGCCGAAACGTCCAGAGTCGCTTCATATTTGCCAAACGAAACTGTCACTTTGGCATCTCCTGATGACATGGCTCTGAGAGTAACAGTTGAACAGCCGGTGCCCATCTTAGGCAATGTCGGGACCGCTTCTAAATGGAACCCTCACACATTCAACAGAGAAAATACTTACGGTATGCCCTTAAACAACAAACCTGGAACTGGCTTGAATATACCATTATCGGACGACAGCACGCGAAAATCTGCAGCTCGGCAATCAGTGAATGGCACCGAGTTCAGCAGACCAGAACCCATCAATTGTACATTGAGCACAAGATCGGTTCCTACTTCTGCTTCTTTGCGTGTTTCGCCAAAAGTCAACGAGATTATATCCAGTACCGAAACCTTAAGGAGATGTATGTATACGTCCATGGTAAAGCCCGAACGGCTGCTAAAATCACCTCGGCAACATCTTTATGAGCAGGGTTCCTTTTATCTGACACTGTGACGGTTGTAGCTCCTGGAGATGCTCCACTCAACAAACCGTTTGTATCCACAGAGCAGATGGTCGTATCAGCTACACTCCAGTCGTACAAACCGCTTCCACCAGTGGCCTACAACCATGGAAAATACGAGGATTCAATGTTACAGTCATAGGCAAAATAAAAATATTGATTTTCAAACAAACAATATGCTTTTCAGTGAAAAAGAGTCTCTTGCGATTCGCAATTCAACGTTGTGATGCAGAAAGTCACCTTAAGAGCAAACGACGTCCTTCTCCGTGGAAGATACGGAAGCATAATTTCCGATGGCGCGATGCGTACAGGATCAACGATCTGCACTGATTGTTCTCCAGTTACTTTGCCAGTAGTCTCACGGTTTTCACCATTCTAAAAATCTTCATATCAATAAGACAGGAAGGTAATGTAACAAAAAATTTGGCTACAGGACTACGAGAACTCCCAATCATCGATACTATTTAACAAAAAGAGTAACATACGGCAAAAAAAGTCGCCCAAAAAACGAACTGACCTGATCAACGACAGCAACAAACTTGCTTTTCAGCACAGCTCTTCCTACTTTTTTTGGGGTCGCCTCGAAATAGGTCCCATTCTTTGACGAGTGAGAAATATCGAAGAACTCGGAAGGTATCACGCTTTCAAAACGCAGGTTCTGAAACACTGTTAAGATTAGACGTAAATTCTTTCGAATTGAAACCATCTAATGGACCGTAAGAACTTCCCTCCTTAAGAGAGAGAGCACGATTCGAAAAATAGGAGTCTTAATTGAAATTTTTAATCAAAAAAGAAAAGGAAGAGGCCGAAAGCTTACATCACTTATGTACATTGTATTTCCGTGTGGATCAAGCAGCAATACTGAGAATTTATACAATGTGCCCGTTTGTAGTAACCAATTTCCACCGCCAGAGATCATCCATTGTATAGTCTCCGGATCAACTACGTTTATAGCCGTCGATGGTGGTCGGACACCTGTCTTTGCTTTGACGTCGACATCTAAAAATTTCGGAAAAAAATGAGCTAAATATCAGGAACTTAGGAAAACTGTACATCAAAACTGTTTATGACTAGAAATTTAGGTAAAAGTGAAAAATCGTTACTTTGGCTGAACAAATGGATATCCGTGCGACCACGAGCTAGAGCACGGATCGAGGAGGTCGCTTTATCCAGAGAACAAACAGTATCTGAATCCACTTGGAGGAAATACGCTGACGATGGCATTGGGACCACTGAAAACTCGGAAGCGATGAAATTACGTGAAGAAAAATAGAACAAAAAGCCATAGTATTGCAGAATGAATTTCATTAAGGACATTCCAAACCTTCAGTGCTACTCTGTTTGACTATTTGCACTTGAAAAGGGACCACGGCATGGACCGGTAAGTAGAGATCATGAGCGGGTAGAAGCAAAAGGTTGGCGACCACAGTTAGTTCCAGGCTATGAGATTCAATGTTCTGGAAGGCAACTGTTATGTGTTATAGTGAGAGGAAGAGTTAAATGGATCCTTACCGCAAAATGTGGCTCAGCGAATCGTGCGGTCAATGTTGCAGAGCCTGTCAGAACTCCTTCCACAAGAATTATATAACCTTAGCAATAAAAATCTTGAAAACAGGTACACTTCTATTTTCGATTACTGTCACCTTTCTTCTTATTATTCTCCAGGGTAATGATTTCGGGTGGCGCCTCATAAGTGGACTGTTCAAATGGTACAATACGAAGAGGACGACCATCACCGGAATGTGACAGTTCCCAATCGATTGGGATTTCGCTTAGCGTCGAGAATTTATCACCTGAAAATAATTTTTTTCATAAAATCCGCGAATATTGCGTAGAAACCAAGTAAAAAAGAGAGAGTCCTCACCTTCAGCATTGAATGCTTCGATGATCATTCGTGCTGGTGCAGCGTCGACAAAAAGTATTTTCGTGGTTGTTTCTACACGGATTCTCGAGATCTGATCAACAGTGACACCACAACTGAGCATTGTTCCAGAAGCTGAAAATACAGACCACTTTCATAGTTAGAGTGTTTCCGAAAGCCTCCGCTATTCGTAAGGTTCAGTATACGCTTACAGACCAGATCAGATCTTACAGATTATGGAAACTCAAGCAGAAGCATCGGTTTTATGCAAGATCCTCTAAAATACCCTCTAAACGGATGCCCTTCTAGAGCTAGTAGCAAACCTACTAGCACTCAGCTAAGCCCTCTTTAGTTTAGTTTCCTGAAACGTAGTGCGATCATCAAAAAGGCAAACCTGCTCCTCCTTTTTCGGAAACAAACAACTTTTGAAAAAACAAATTTTTAAAATTTCAAAGAAACAAATAGAGCAATGACAGCTGCAATGCTCACCACTATCCTCAGCGAAAATAACTGCGCTCAGTTCTGCAGATACAGCTTTGGCAGTGGCACGGATTTCAGCTTTATCCGAGCACTCGCCAGGTCTAACTCCGATCGGCGTAACGGAAACCACATCGGGACGAGTGGAGCGCCTAAGGTGTAGAGTATTACTACTCATAAAATCCAGCATGATGACATGAAAAAACAAAGTGCTCTCACCAAACAAAACATCCTCCGGTAGGTTGCGTAACTTCCAGCAAAAACTTTACGGGTATAGTAGGATGATATGGAAGCAATACACGGGGTACATTAAGTCTATAGGATGATGAGTAGTGAATACAAGCAAATACTAATATAACTTTCCACATTGGGAATAGATTTCCCAATAAAGAGGTCGTACCCATTCTGAAATAAAAAAACAGTGTAGAGCAGGAACAAAGTGCAACGTAAAAGTGTAAAGGTACAGGTGATGGAGTCAAAAAGAGCACTGCTAGTCCAGAAACTCATTTGACGTTCTAATGAAGGGTATGAATTGATGGTGATGCGGAAGGAGGGCTGCGAAATCCACATAGTTTGCGCCAGATAATCCGCGCCTCTGGAAGTTTCGCCCCCTTACATCGCCTTCATGGGATCAACCTCCTCTGAATGAAATTGCGCTGCCTATCAAATGAGGTAAACCTTTTATATTGTTGTGTGGGAGAGATAGCATTCAGAAAGAAATCACGAGCAAATTATATCCCAGAAAACTATCGCTCTGATTGTGAGACAACTGTCTTTTTTTTTCGAACGGGAAGAAGTTATCAAGGTGTGAGATGCATAGACGCAAAGCAGGAATGATCCTTAGCGATTCGAATCTAGAAGCAGTGTAAGGCAAGCGTGCCCCTAGTTTTGTTACAGACAGTGAGTTTTCTACCATCCCTAAAGAGGCCATGATTCTAGGAGAGGGAAAGAAAATGAGTGCATGGATTTTTATTTATATTCCTCGACCCCTAAGTATAATCGCAAGACGAGTTCAGAGAGAAGGGAGCTATTTTGATGATATAGATCGAAGAGCCAAGGATTGTAACCGTGACCGAAGAGGCCTCTGATGGTACTCGCATACACAAAACAAATTTGAGGCTGATGGCGAGATTAATCATTTTGCCCAAAAGCTTGTGTTATATGAAAATTCCAGTCTACATTCAGATGATACAACACGTTGTTTGAAACCGTGACCAAAGAGGGTTAAGAATCCTGATGATATAAAGATCGAAGAGCCAAGGATTGATTTTCAAAATCCGTATTTCATTCGTAAATCTTCGAATCCCCACTACACTTGCGCAAGTTACTAATCAATCCACTCTGGTGAGGGAGGTCTGAGAGAGGAATCTGTTATTTAAGGGAAATTATCAGTTTGTTAACGCGGTGAGCTATTTCCCAGGCTTCAATTTCAGTTCAAAAAATCGAGTAAGACAGAGAAAAATCCAAATTCGGCATTTCTCAAGCACCCTGTAATGAATGGAAGCCAGAAGCCAAACTCATTCAAGGTCATAATGATGTGCAAGCAGCTGAGGAAAGAGTTTCTGGAAACGATTCTGAAGAGGAAAGATATCCAAGGTCGTCTTAGGGTAATTCTGAAACCTTGCGGGTAGCGTTAACAAAGAAAAAATTTTATCGGAGAAAATTCAATTCTGTATGTGACCGAAACGACTGCACTCGGTTAGAGGTTACTGCTGGTCTAATGTCGAAAATAGCACTTGTGTTTTGGGACCAGAGACGGGTTGGGACCATGACTCGCTCATGTAGATTGACCAAAGGGATATCTTTAGGTCTTCACATCAAGTCATAAGGATTACTTTGGAAAAATGTGGGATGTTCGAAATAAGCGCTAATGGAACTTTTGGGGCCGGACTGATGCTAGTGGAAAGACAGATATCATATTCATAACCCGACTATCAATTACTTCGATGGACAGAGTACCAACGATGGTAACTGCGGGAAGGGTTATCCAGTAGGACAGAGGCACTTTGGTAACACATGAACATTCAATGAGCTTGCAATAACGACTACTACACATTCTGAGGTGAAAATGTTTCGAACACTGAATTTTCAGAACAAAACTTGGCTCCAGAAATTGAAGGCGAAATTCGAAAAAATGATACGAAGATGGAAGATTCAGGATAAAAATGAACGAGTTTCAAACTTGGGACGAAACCCTATGCTTCCAGATATTAACGAAACGGATGAAAAGTATTTAATGAAGCGCTAAAGACTTTATACGGTAACCTTCCGCAGTCTGCACAGGATTTTTCCTAAAACCAAAAAAGAGAGGGAATACAGAAATACATTCAGTACGAGGCATTCGTAGCAGATATTTCGGCTCTTGTTTTGCTTTATAGATATTTTGCTTGAATATAAGTACAGAACACAAAGGAATCCCTGAGAACGATTTATGGAAACAAGAGTTCAAGCAAATTGGCAAGGAGGATTTCGAATTTTACGCCGAGCACAACAAACGCAATATTGCACACAAATTTGAATTACGGCCAGGGTCCAGTGGTTTGGAAAAATTCTCCATAAATGGCAGGGTTTCTACGAAAGCAGAGACGGCACAAAACAAATTTTGGTCCGGTTAACCAGCCGTTATGGAGTTCTCCATACTCTCGAGTTCCATTTGGATTTGACAGATTATTTCAATGGACTTTCATTCGAAATAACACAAATCATTCATTGTTCAGAACAGCATTTCCATTCTTCCCAATAGGCCAACACGAAGTAAGGCTTGGTAAGGGTAACGGAATCATTTCATTCAAAGTACTTGGGCACTCACAGTAGAACGTGTGAGGAAACGTTGTTCATAGGCACGCCGGGCAGGAGAATTTAGGACGTAAATCTAATGCAGAAGTTCCTGATAACCCTCGATAAGGTAAAGCGAACCTTATCCTGCTATCCCCACTTCTTCGATTGACGGTGAAAGACTGCGAGGGGAAACTTCATTTTACTCAAGATCGAGCCTTATAAAGGGTATTTGTTTGTTCTATCTGCCTTACAAATCCATCCTCCCACTAAGTCTATACAATTTTCTTTCTCCAAAGCTGTTGTTCGATATGCTGAATTCCCTTATCTCCCTACAAGCAGAAAAATTTACATGGCTCTCCAGCTCAGGAAGGCCTGTGGCGTTTATTTTCGATGCCACGCACGGACACTACCAGGATGGATATCATCGCTCTGACTCTAAAAGGGCCTAATAAGGTTTGGAGAGCGATGAAGTGGTCCTTGTCTGAAGCCTTGTAGTCTCCATTGGTGAAGACTTTAAGAGAGACCAATATTGGATTTTTGAAATACGAATGAGCTGGAGGGTGAATGAGCAACATCACGGAGCTCGTCATGACGTTGGATGAGCTTCTTGGTTTGTTGAGTGTGTCGCACCTTGGAAAACAATCTCCTGTTCAAAAGCCAAATACGTGGGAACGCCCGGGTACCTAATTGATAAGTGAGCCACGTTCAAATCAGGTTTTTATCCTTCCTGATTTCGATTATCATTGACTGAATGGCCAGCAAAATTGATTATCTCGCCTTTCACATACCGTCAACTCATGTAAACCCATAAAACACATTTGTGTTTTTTACTAGTGCTTGAGCACCACCTCAGAGCGTAGCTTCTCAAAACCAAAAAGCTCACAGATAGCTAGTGAAGTTAGCTGGGAACTCAATTCCTAGACATCAGTTCGATGAAGTTGAGATCAAAGATGGTCACTGAGATAGATTTGCACTTCCTCCACTTTCTGGCTATACAGCTTTGTTGTGTATACCACAGCAGCAGACGAGAATCTCTTTATTACCTTCCGTTCCTTCCTAGATGGCTTCTACGCTATGCCGCAGAAACAAGTTCCTCTAGCCCAATTTCAAGCCAACGTAGCGCAATGTCCTCTTTTTTGGATTCGGCCTCCACCCTTATCGACAAGAGATGGAGGACAAAAAAAATCTCTCTTGGGATACATTCCAGTATCCTCGAAAGTGTGGGAAGTGCTGTGGACAGCCAAGATGAGGTTTGAACGCATTGAGTAAGCTTTCAGGACACGTCTTATAAAAAGTAAAATGAGTCCAGGCTTCAAATACCCGTAGCTGCATGCGTCTTCTATGAGGAGAACGACCTACCACCTTTACGACCACTGCACGATTTGTCACATAATCGGTTCATTTACGTGTGCGACAGCGGTACAAAAGGGGAGGGCGGTTCGGTAGGTTTGCTCCCAGAACTGCTTAGCAGGTTCAGATGGTGGATTTGAGATCAGCGTTTGGGAACAATGACGGTGGTATACACCAAGTCCTAGACGACCAGTCCAGACGACCTTTTATCCTTCCCTTGTCAGCTAGACAACTTCTGCGTTGTTTTTAATTCAAAGTTTGTCCATTTCCTGATAATCTGCTCTCCACGCATTTCAGGTCCCATTCAACTAAATTAGCCTTCAAGAAGCTGTGAGACTTCTTCAACCAGACACTTTTTTGGAATTTCATATTTCATGAGGAAATCAATATCGTAAAACATCAACATAATAGACCCTTTATCAAAATATACTCTCAAGATACCAATTATGATAATTTTGCCTATCACAAGACTTGTAAATAACCGTTTTGGAGCATTACTCATTAACAACAAGTATGGTCACCAAGCAACAAGAACTACTACAATCCTCAACAGACTTGAAGCAACCGCCAACATCGTAGTCTACCCGAAATTCGATCGGCACAACGGGCAGCTGGTTTGACTACTTGACTCGAACCATTTGTACTGCAACGAATCAATTATTCAGCTAACATTTTGCGCAATATTTTTTTAACATTAAGCTTGATATGTAGCCTTCACAGCACATAGGTCTTTTGATCAAACACACAACAGAACCCTGAACCTGCGAAAAGAAAGACAATACTACAGTATTAGGAGCCTGGAGCAAAGTAACTGCATAGTCACAAACGAATTCGGGATAGCACTTTTTGAGCATTCAGCTACTGATTATTGGAAGCTGTCTATTGCAGAAACTAAATTAGTTGAGATACAATAATAACTCAAACAGCGGTAACTTACCAAGCAATTGGAATGGAACTTGTTTTTGCACTGACGGCACTTCACCTGCAATATCAAAACTATTTAGTAAAAATCTGAAAAAAAACATGGAGGGCTAGAAAACTCAGTATGGAACTTCAAAAATCGAGGAGTAAAGCCTCAAGGGCTACTTTCATAGTCCGCCGGCAGGTACGCCGGCGCCACCCGGCCGGCGGACTATGAAGGCCGCCAAGGCCTTTTGCCTCTTCACAATCCCGTTCCTGGGATGCCCCACAGCATCCGCCGTCTATTCAAATATTAATGGCTGTTCCAACGTGTGTTGGCAATAGAACGAATTGCGGTCGACGTTCGACGTACTTGTCGATGCTTTTATCCTCCCACACGTGTCTGGTATCAAGTAACCGAGCTGGACTGCACCGTTTAACACTACACCACCTTCGCTCCCCTTCATGATGGGAACCTCACTATTCAAATGTGAGCATGAGACCCGTGTGGTCTAATAGGTTTGAAGCCAACATTTGGATACATGCGTTCTCTACTTCCATCAACCCACCAGAGGACCCCACATTCAACCTTACATCTATGCTCATTTTCCTTTCAAGTAGGCAGACATTTCGATCCACACATTTTACTTAACGTTTTAGTAGAACTATGCCTGTCTTATTTGTAATGAAAATGACTATACCTTAGGTAACTGGTGATTAGTGGAATGAATTGTCATCATGCATATCGTGCATGCCTCAGCTCCTTCGACGTCTCGATCAACATTCTTTCGCCACATCATCACTCCTTCCACTGTCGATCCGTTCTAAACCAATAAAAATGCAATTTCTATGAAATAATAAAGCTAGGTAGTAAAGAGACAGGTACCGAAGCCAGTAGTAATCAAAATTTGAAGGAAATCATCACTTGGGAGTAGTTCAAAGAGTTCCCACGTCAAGGTTTACCTGATGAAATAGGTAGGCTGTGAGCTGGAGTAGCCATTTTTTCACTTTCTCTGAAGGTACTATGGCTTTGTCAATTTGAATAGATGGCACTGACAGCGGCCAATCAGGCGGCATCACTATTGACAGTCGCATTGTCGTCTCCTCAACCGTATATTCAGCTACTACTTCTCCTGAGACTGGTACTACACGAATCTGAAAAAAAAACCCACAGTCTCCAAAAACCACCTCTTAATCTGTTCCGAAACTACCTTAGTAGACATAAATAAAGCAACCAGCCATAATAATCATGGACTAGAACGGATTAAAAAGAAATTTTTGAAAAAGTCACGACCTTCAACAACTTATCAGCTTTTAGCTGCTTCTGATTGGCAACTTTGACCTTGTTGAGCTCTGCGTCCACCAGCAGTTTGCTGACATACCGACGAATGTACCTGATCGTTAGAAATTATAAGAAAGCCGGTACGGCACTGACAATTTTGTTTGTGCGCCTGCTTAAAGATGTATGTTTTCAAATATTTCAAAAACAACTGTCTATCCCTGAACACCCACTTGCTGACGATCTGCATTCCTGTGTTGGGAAGACCAGCATACCAGTTGCGTACCACCGCTGGAAGACTGCCAAGTGTACTAAAAAGGAAAGCACGTCACTCAGTAGTTTATGCTGATTAGCTAATCCATTCAATGAATATTTAGGATCGAAAGTAAGACAGCGCTCATTCTTGAAGTTGTAGAAAATCGACGAATAAGCAACCTCAAAAACTCAGAAGTGTAAAAGTGTTCACATCAGGAGAGTGAGGGGCAAGAGATGTAAATAGGTAGCCAGCCTCACCCAGGTAGGGCTTCTTCGTAGGTGCTGACCCTTTTCGTCTCCTCCCCAAAAACACTCAAGCGTTTGATCGAAATTATAATTTTTTTTTGTGAGTAATTTCTCACCCGGTGCATTTAGAATGCGACGCCCGTACTATAAATGCGTCAGCAGACGCCTATCCAGGGGCTGCCTGCCTGGGAAATCATTACCAATGATGTTCACCTACCGATACAGCAGGTTAGCCGCGTATCTTGAATAAATTTCTGTATTGAACTCCAGGTTTGGCGAAGTGAAGTATTCAGATTCTTTGGCTTTTGCTGTAATCATTGTTTACGATATGGCTAATTGACAACTTAAAGATCTATCAAAACTCACGAATATTTTCCGGACATCGTGCTAGAATTTGGGGCAAAATAGTAGACACAGAGTGAAGCAAAGCATCACAGTAAGCCACTCGTTCCTCATCCGAAAAGATGCAGCTCTGAAATTTACTGGCTATCAATAAGCTGTTCTAAAAACCTGGAGAACGAGAGAGTCAGATTATTGAAAGCGGTGATCGTCTTCTTCGATGATAGTACTAACAAGAAGATTACATTACTATCTAACAACAGAAATGCCTGGCAGCGCACCGCAACCACACGCGTCTGAAGGCGACCGCCTCAGATGATACTACATAATACTGTGCAATATCTACACAAATAGTTGTACAAATTACCGAAAGCGGCATCAAGGCAGCATCGAAGGCCATTATTGATGGCCATCCAGTTGCTGTATCAATCATACGCGCCAGCGTGTCTGGTATCACTAAATGGCGTGGCCCAGTAGATGAAACCTGGAAATGCCGAAAACTACAACTTTTGGCGGTAAATGATAGTTCGGGAATGGTCTAGGACAGTTTTCTATACCTTCTCTTCCTCCATCCATTGACCATTTTCTTGCTTATACATTATTGGAGATAAAC
>UZAF01019832.1:0-10433 GCA_900617895.1 Haemonchus placei | reverse complement strand
GAACCTACGACCACGTCGCATCCTAGATTGGCGTCTTTGGAAAGGTTCCACTGTTGACACGAAGGGGATTGCAACGCTTGCTCGCTTGTTATTATCTGTCTTTATCACTAATTAACCTCGGCCCCTTTACATCCTGCACTATCGACTGGGATGCTCAGTTGTTAGTATGAAAGACGTTGTAGACTTATTGGCTCTCGCCTCCTATCCGTTTCTATCAGTCTCTAACAGTCTTCCGAAGTGCCAAAACTCTGCCGTCATTAGGAAATAGGTAACGGTTACTGTGGCTATCGCCTTTCAAGGCTAATTATCCATTTATCCAGGCTGGCCTGGCCGGCCACCTAGTCATTTAAGCAAATGACCAAATGTCAGTGGAGCATAAACGGCTACTGTGTTAGGATTTCGCAGAGCAACTACTGCGTTGTTTTGTTTCTCGTCTGCAGATGCATTTTGTGGGAGACAACGCGAGAAAATCTCCGAATCAAAACAGAAAATTCCCGTTATCGATTTTTCTGATGGAAGCGTCGAAGACATAGGACACGGGATCGTGTTGGACTGCTCATTGGCTCCGGTCCCGACGATGATTCCGAGGTGTCTAGAGCGAACGACGTCCGCAAATTGTATTCGATTCCCCACAGATTTCGGTGTAGGGGTCGTATTGGCCCGGCATTCACGTTTTTAGTCGATGCCATCTCTCGAGATGGACAGCGTCTCATCGAGGACTTCATGGTCGTGCCAGAGGAGGCGGCCATGAACCGTAGAAAACAGCACCTTATTCGTTTTTTGGTGCATCTGACGCGGAACAGCTACGCTTCACCAAACCTGCTCTGTTAGGGCAGAGCTACTTAGTCAGTACGTAGTTGGCGATCTTGTTCGTTATGGTGTCCATGAACAGGTTCCTGTGTGTTCGGCTGCGGATGCGGATTCCATCGAGGGTACGGCAACCAGGCGTTGGGTTTTTGAGTTTACGAGTTTACGAGTTTTTTGAGTTTTTGAGATTTACGCCTAAAAAATCAATCTCAGACTTGTCAATTAAAAAATCTTGGAGTGGCTACCGGTACACAGAAAATGATGGCGGATCCGAGACATCCCTGCGATATTCAGTTGCACACATAAATAATGTTAAAGGTCACGGCCAATGTACATACATACATGCCACTGATTTAACCTTAATAGACGCTTTTGGCATCAGTCGTAGGGGTGAATGAGATGCGGAGGGATGCATTGTGCGGTGCAGTGGCGCTGGTACCGAGTATGTCTGGGGACCGAATACGACTAGGTAGTCGTCCACCTCTACCTCTCTGGCTCATTGCTTTGGCCCTGGTGCAATATGGAGGCGTTTTATAGATAGGAGCACAAAAAGCAAAAACGCCATGGCTTCAGGAATCTGAACCATCAACCCAGCCTAGCCGTCCCAACTCGAAGTCCACATCGCTATCCACCACACCATCCGTCACTGCCAGCAGGTTACCCGTGGAGACCCCATATGAAAATTCTCCGCACTTTTTACCATGTGGGTCCCTTTTTGGCTACCGTTCACGTTATTTTCAATGCGCAGTCCACTGGCCCTCCTACTGTGCGGATAGCCGACGGCATGAGCGAAACAAACGACGCATAGTGGGTTAATACGGCAATTTCTGACGAGATCATTTTCGCTCCTTTTTTGGCATTCGGAAGGCCATTTAGCGGAAATGGACCATAGTTCTACACTCAGTGCTCATGCCCCTACACCATGCAAAAAAACATTTTCAGAAAACGAAGATAGACCTTCCCTGTCAGTGCTTATCGCTGTACTCTGTAATTCCTAGGAGTAGTGCCTTTCGAGTGAACATTGTGAAACTCACCATTAAGAAATAGCCAGGGTAGAGAAGTTTTGCGGTGAAGTGAAATCAAAATAAGAAGCAATCGATAATTTGAGAAGTCCGAATGACAATAGCAGTAGCAACCCAGTCAAGTTGGAAATGTACCTCCTATTTGGGTTTTTATTATCAGACATATGAAAGTATAATAGCAGCAGTTAATGGCTCCACAACACACACAGTGTACTGTTTCCCACGCATTGAAAAGGACAGTTCGGCCACAGATATTGTAAGAGGTTGAACATGAGAGGTGCGAGCTCAACAAGGTGTGGAACTTAGATAATACTCTCAGCGGTTTCAAACCAAGGCGCCTTATTCTACATATGAGAGGTCTCATTCCATGGTTCATTTTGATTTTTTTCTATCATGATAGCTGAACACTTACAGAAATTAAAAAAGATAACTGGGTGTCTGGACATTGTTGGTGTCGAGTTTTCGATGTCAGGAAAATTCGATCAACCGAACTTCGAAGAACTCGACTTGACCAACTTGACGGAGATCGATTATGTTGCGGCACTTTGTGGTATGTTGTTTCTACGATTTTTTTGTCCAGCCTCCGGCATTTTTAGAGCATTTCGGGACCTCTGTTAGGACTGGAGGGTTGTCAGAATCCGCTCGATCTCCAGCTCCAGATTGAAGCTTTACGGAATCAGATTTCGTAAGTTAGATGGACTGTTGAGTAAACCCACTATCTACATACTCCCCATACCGATTGGAGGCTGTGAAGTGCTAGTTTTATCCGGAAATCATAGGAAAATAATGATTTATGTCCTCAATTGGTTTCGTAATACTTTCGTTATTGGAATGTAAAAATTACCAGTTTACACGGTAATTTGCTCTCACTTTTGTTTTCAACTGATCTTTACTTTGGAGGAAGCAGTGATCGTTCTACAGCATATTGCATGTCTATATTCTAAGATTTTTTTTAGTCTGTGAATTACTTTTACCGAAGTGATCCACTAGCGGAAGATATGTGTTTTTGAAAGATTACATTTTTGCAGTTTACTTAACATTGAGAGCTTCATGAAATCTATGAGATAGCTCGAAGGCCATTAGCGAGCAAAGCATGGTGCTATAGCCAACCAACTCACAATTACTCCGACACGATCACCAATCCACCCTGGGTTGACCCGCTATTTAGATTAATATGGGAGGGGAAGGCGATACTTCTCCCTGAATTCCAATACTAAGCAGCAGTGGTCCCTAGACGGCTATGGCACTGGGGATTCTAACCTTCCCATTCATAGAGCGCAATCGGGTTCGGTGAGTGTGGCGCAAATTTCAGTAGAAGTGCCTATATCCTCCTATTCAACTAGAACCAAGCTAGACGTAGCTTTAAAGCGGTTCGTAGGGCAGACTTAGGAGCCTAGATTTACTTGGATCAGTTTATCAGTTGCCATATCTTCAAAATGCACGCACATAAGTTGAACGTGTAGCTGATTGCTTATCACGCATTATTTCAGAGAACGTTTTTGCTTTGAATATTACGAAGAACAAGTATTTGCGACGTATCGACTTCAACGAAAACTTGATCTTGAACGGGGTATGCTTGAATTCTCAACGTTCAGCCTAAAAAGGCCCTGTTTAAAAATCAGCGCGAAAATCGTAGCAGACCAATGGAGTAAGAACAGTAGAAAACACAAATCTCTTCTTTCTTTCTTTTGTGGTGTGCTGCAGATGAATTGAAACTCAATTAGCCTCGGCAATATGAATTGTTTGCATGTTAAAGTTGTTTTCATAGGGGTAATTTGATAGGCGAAAATCTGGAATGAAAATTATTCTCCATTCTGATTCGTCGCGGTTGAATAGTCAGTATTAAAGAAAAGGTATTATTAGGTTGAATACGTAGAATTATCCGGTTTTATTCAGTTTTCCGTTTATGTCTTATTCTTACTTGGCAGTCATATGCAACAGTAGCTCGAAATCGACGATCTAATGCATGAATTGGTTAATGTTCTACAGAATTGGATACGTTTCGGCTCAGTTACCTGGAATATCTCAAAATTAGAAACTACAATGGTCGAGTTAATTCAGAGTTATGTAGTTTTGTAACATGAAGGAAACTTTGGCTTTGAGAAGAGTTGATCATCGAAAGAAAGGGTTACCATAGAGCCAGTACATTCTTTATCTTGTCTAGGGACAGCATCACTTCTACTAATTCCGCAGTGCACCTTCGCTATGGGCTCTTACTTTTTACTTGCATTCCCAGGAAAAAAATGAAATTTCATGAGAATTAGCTATCATTTTTGCAGGCCTACTTCATCCGTTTGAACGCTGAGGAAATGGAAATCTACTCTGGCGGGAAACCGAACAGCACTATCCTATGGAACGATCCAGCAGGTTCAACTTTTTATGGTTTTCTTCCCTTTTTACTTGGAAAAGCCTTTCTCCCTGAGCGCTAGAAATTGCAGTTGGCATAGAAGTTTCGAATTCTCCCTATCGATTGCCTACCGCCATAGGTTCCTCCTATTCCTGTAGTATGTTGAGTTCCTGCAGCTCTTACCAGGGAAGGGTAGTCTACTTACCGTGGGACTTTGAATGGAGACTCAGATAAATCGATAGGGTTTCGAATGCTGTTTATGAAAATGGAAATTAAAAATGCGAAATGGTTTTCCTCGAAAGGTTATAGGGGCTCGAAGTTTGCTCGGTAGTAGTAAAAATTGAATAAGCGAACTCGTCGCGTCAATATCATCCGCCTGCGTGACCTAGTGGTAGCGGTCTCGCTTCATAGGCGTAGGAGGTGGGTTTGCTCCCCGCCATCATTGGCATTTTTGCAAAGTATTTTTTCATTTCAATGAAGGCTCTCTTAATCTTTTCTGTCGTTGTTCAAGTGAACGCCTTTATTCTGCCTTTATTTCCTCTCGCATATATCCAGAAAAAGTGGTTCTGCACGTCAATTGTATGACTCTGCTTTATTTCAAACTTCAGAGAGCATTTGACGAAAGGTACTAGGGATGTGTAAGATGTCTGCAAGAGATTCAAGATTGACGGAAAAACTTTGAGAAAATGCGTGAGACACATATTTTGTTCACAAAGTGCGCACCTTGTACATGCTGATTCTGCATCCGTGACAAGCAGCCATTGACTGCGGCCGGCCGGCGGACTATTAGAGCAGTGCGAGGCAGTGCTAGGGAAGAGGAGGGAGGCAGACGGTCGGTCAGCCCCTTCGATGGGCTGTAAGCAAAGAGAGACAAGATCAAAAACCCTTTGTTCACGCTCCTGGTTAATTGGTTTTTGATCTTGTTCTTCGTTCTTCTTTATTTTCAGCCCCTCGACCAACCGTCTGCCTCCCTCGTCCCCCCTAGCACTGCCTCACCTGGCATGCCAGCCGGCCGGGCGGCCGGCGGACTATGAAAGCAGCCGATCGTCTGAAGACTGAACAAAAACTCGGCTGGTGTGACGCATGAACCTTGTGTTTATAAACATACCCAACCTCGTACCAGGAACATTTCAAAAAATTGGAAAAACATGGCCACAAAACACTTATATGTACTTTTGATAGAAACTTAAATATATTATCTCTCTTTGTCATATCAAAGTCTGCAGCGCACAAAATAGCTCTAGTCCTAATCCTCTTCATAACGTTCTCCATAGGACCACAGAAAAAGACGTCCAATGGCTGAACCATTGACGTAGCACCGGCAGAGTATTTGTTCAGTTTTGAGACGATTGACTGTTTTGTCACGGATGCAGGAAATCAGCATGTATAAGGTGTGCACTTTGTGAACAACATATGTGTCTCACGCATTTTCTCAAAGTTTTTCCGTCAATCTTGAGTTTCTTGCAGGCATTTTACACATCCCTAGTACCTTTCTGTCAACTGCTCTTTGAAGTTTGAAGTAAAACAGAGTCATACAATTGACGTGCAGAACTACTTTCCCTTGATATGGGCGAAGAGAGAAAATAAAGGCTGAAAAAGGCGTTCACTTGAACAATGTCCGGAAAGATTAAGAGAGCCTTTAATGGAATGAAAAAAACACTTTGCAAAAATGCAGACGATAGCGGTGAGCAGACCCGCATCCCACGGCTATGAAGCGAAACCACTTCCACTAGGCCACGTAGGCAGTTGATATTGAAGCGACGAGTTACCTTATTCAATTGGTACTACTATCGAGCAAGTTTCGAGCTCCCATAACTTCTTGAGGAAAACCATTTCGCATTTTTAATTTCCATTTTCATCAACAGCATTCGAAACCCTATCGATTCATCTGGGCTTCCATTCAAAGTCCCACGGTGATTAGACTACCCTTCTTTGGCCAGTATATCTCGAAAAACTAAAAAAAGAAAAAGTTCAATTGGCATCGACTGTAAGGACTTGATTAATTGTGTTATTGTGCCATGTGTTGTTATTGTGAAGTGAACTCGTCTGTCGAGTTACAGTCACTGAGATTCGTTTGAGCATTTTTGAGAACTCATTAAGGGAATAATTTTGGCGGCCTTCATCTCTCTTCTATTCAGCATTCGTCAGAGACTAGACCGCCCATTATATGAGACAAAGAGAGAGGATCGGCTTATTTCACTGAGGCAGAAAGTATGGAAAACTCGCTTAGCTTGCTCGACTCGCTCATTTTGCTCTCATTTTGTAATAAGCTTGGAAGCATAGCGTACCCTGACCATTGCTTGTAGTAGGCTTGGAATGCATAGCGTACCTTGGCCATTGCTTTTTAAATTTCAGCGCGTGCACTTTCGTGGACCGTTTTGAGAACATGTGCGGGGATGGGCTTTTTTACCTTTATTCACCTCGAATGCTTGCTTTAATGGCTTCAACGAGAACGAAGCCTCAAAAGATCGATGGGATGTGAGTATGGAGATTGACGCGTTTCAAATGATCGAAAAATTCAGCGAACTTCTGCACATCTAACTTCTAACATTTAAACTTGATTTAATTGCCAAAATTTCATTTACTCCCACCGCGCCCGCAGTCATTCAGGTACAGGAAATGATTTTCTTTTCATAGTTCGAAGCAGGTAAGGGTGATTTTTTGATGTGCAGAAAGCACAGAAAAAGCAATGTTTGTAGAACAAAATAAGGATGACCCGTTGCTCGTACTCAGTGGTTTGCAGGAATATTCACTGCTTTGTTCGCGTTGAAATCTCTACGTAAGTGTAGCCAGTTAGAGGAGAATCTAATTTTCGAAAGAGTACAGAGTGCGCCATAAATATGGTAACAACTTTTCTTTCGACTGTTTCGACGTCCTAAATTTTCTTGTTTGGAGGGTTTCTCCAAATCTTCACCTTCCCTTATGTTCATGATATACCCTAGACTACATATCTACTTTGGTGCTCTCAATTCGTCAGATTTCGAAAAACGGTGGAGCCTCGCAGACATCCACTAGCCGCTCCGTCTTAGCGCGCATTTGGTGAGTCCCTTTCCATAATCGCTCCTCGTTTCAACATTTTCCCCACTGACAGGCTCTGAAATTCCGATGCGTAGGCAGGTCGGGACAAACCTTAAGACGGTCGTCTCGCCTCACAAACAACCCTTTTTCCGAATAGAATCAACTGGGAAGGAGTACGCTGCAACATCTGCTGAAATATGAGAAAAATGGCTGCTGATTTGTTTGAATGTTCTACTCCGATGAGAAGAGTCTACCTTTGGTAAATACAACTGTATCCATATATGATTCGAAAGTCCTATAAGTTTCTTGACGAAAAGAAGTTGGAGAGAAAAGACAGATGTCGCGTGCTACTTGCGCGCGGCACGCGCTTGGACGAACCTTTTCTTGACTAAAGGGTTTTCAGCATGGAAGGAATGTTGAGACTCCAAAGTATAAATATATTTCACATTTTGAGTACTGAAGCCGCTGAGAAGAGTCATATCGCCTCTCATAGCCATTTTCGCTTTGTGATGATAGCTATTGCTAGAAACTCTACCATCAGAACGATATCGCCTATTTTGATCGGAAAGAGCACAAAATTTAATCCAAAAAGTCTTTAAGAAGGGTCCTTCTGAAAGGACACAGCTGAGGGTCAACGATTTCTTCGGGGATGCGATTTGAAAACTACTGCGCACCTGCTCACGAACGGGAAAACATAAGATTGGTGCTGAGAGAGTATTCGCAATTTTATCCCAGCTTCCAATCTTTCTACGAATTTTCCGGACCACAAAGTGATTGTGGTTGTGATTGCTGGATATAGTTCATACTGAAGAGGAAAGCCTGCGCTTCATAACGCACCACTGTTGCTTCTCCTAAGATACCATTGAAAAAAATCGCGGGCTGGAGTCTCTCAAGAAACTCTGCGGGCCGCCGTCGATCAGCAGCCGAAGCATCTTTGAGCTATAATTAGAACGGGAGACGGTTAAATATGATGACCGTGTGTTCATTTTGTAGATGTGATGCATAGTAAATAACTCACAGAAATTCACCACATAACAACATGAACTGGGGTTTTTGTAGCCCAATTCTTTTGTTACCATATTTATGGCGCACCCTGTATTCACATCTACTCCCATTGTGCGTTACTCCATCCGAGCAACCGTACTGTAAGCAAATACTCCTCAATAAAATGGTATAGATCCGCTCCAATAGGTGAGCAGGAGAAGAAGAAGAAAAAACTCTTTGTGAAGGTATTGCACAACCGGGTGCTCATAAGTTATCGCTAGCCCCGAATGTTTTGCAAAAATTATTTCATCAAACGTGCTAGACAATACAGTTGTGCAGTTGATCAATCTCTCTCTACAACCAGTACCATCAAAATTTATTTAGGTTTGGCCAAAATTCGAAAACTTTTAGTAAAATTACACGAACAGCACTTTTTATGCCATTTCAACCTGAGAAGTACGATTATGGTAGGTTGTAGCGTCAACAATGTCGCGAATGTCGAATTATCGCGGAACTTGATATTTGAACTGACTGATCTCACTCGAGATATTTACATAATGCTAGAGATTAATTTCACTTCTAACTTCTTAACTTCCGTTCAAAATTTACTTTGCTTTGCAGATTGCTTGCCCGAGGATCCTACGGAAAAGTTGAGAAATTGTACGGGTTTAATCGGACCCGTCCATTTGGGAAGCCTATCACCAACACTATACAATCTACTTATTAATAAGACAATTAAGAGAATTCACGGGCAATTCATTATGATGTCGACCGACATTACCGATCTCGAAGCTTATGGAAACCTCACAATTATTGCACACAACAGTGAGTGTCTCAAAATTGTGCTTACTCCAAATTACTTCATACGGCTACTCTTATGTACGCAACCTGCAGTAACCTAGAAGGAAGAGGACAAAGACAAACTTTATCAAATTTTCGGCACGAGACCACTTGATCGATCAGAGTTTCATTGAGTTTTACTTTTTCTGGAGACTGCGCGAAAACTCCGTTATTTCAGAAGACGCGGTGATAATTGAGAATAATAAGAACCTCATAGATATCAGTGCCCTGACAAAAATGAACATCACATGGCCGGTAAACTTTCCGAAGGAGGCCTTGCCGGAATGGAAACCAGTTGTAGTGAGGAACAATGGAAAAATATGTGTCAAGGCGCGTCGCGAGGAAGAAGTTCTTCAAAAAAAAGTTTCTACCCAAATTCAGTTCTCCGATTATTGCAGTAAGTTGCAAGAATCTCTCCTTTGTGTTATACTTTCGCTACCATACTCTCTCTCATTTATAAAGCAGAAACTTGGTATTTCGCTTTGTCGGTTTGTGTGTCTGTCCGTCCGAGAAATTTATGATTACGATAAAGCGTTAGCGTTGTGATATAGCGTTATGGAAAACCTAGCTCTATTCTACATTCCTCTACATTTGTTCACCTATGGGGGGGGNGGGGATTTATTAACTGCTCTGAAAAAGTGGAAAATGGGAGTGGGCGACCCAATTTACTCTGAAACGTTTATTGAATGGGTTCACTCACAGCTTGCGGAATGGGAGATGTAGTCGAAGAAAGTCGGTGAAATGACAGCTCACTCATTCTATATTTTCCACTGCAACAAATCAAACATAGCTGTATCCTTCATTTATTCTAAGTATTTCACTATGCGTTCTTCAACAAGGCTTATCATTTCCTTCTCAATACCTCTCCTCATCAGTCTTTGAAGATTGTCGTTTAGTCATGAAAGGCGACAAAAAGGTTACTATCGCAAAAGCATCGTATACTTGTAGAACGCCTCGCTCTTTTGAAATCTATCAGAAAAACCAATTTTTGAGGGAAGCGGCGCCTCCTGGCAACTAATTATTGAACAGTTTAGAGTGGATTGTAAGAGATTACTGGCTGATCTGTTGCAATGGAAAATAGCGATTGAGTCGGTTGCCGAGATTTTCTTGCTCTTCCTTCTTTCTAATTCTTAATGCTCTCTACCACAGGCTCCGCGAGAAGAAAATTTCGTTAACATCGTATCTGTTCTTCGAATGATTTCTGGCACCTTGTAAGGCCGATAAATAATTTCCGGATGGCGTATAACAGTATTCGGAATCAATGAAGGATAAATAAAGGATAAAGTTTTTGGCGTTAATCAATCCCGTCTGAGGGATGCGCCCCCTCGCTCGACTTCCATTCAGAATCGTAGTGGCGTAATGATTGTGTATGTGGCCTATACAATGACTTGCGGTAGCCAGCCGATGTACAAGTC
>UZAF01019831.1:0-19978 GCA_900617895.1 Haemonchus placei | reverse complement strand
TATACCAAGCCGCCACCCCTGGGATGTCGGCGACCATGTCTTTTGTGCGTGCCTCCTGTTGAGCGCTCTCGGGAGAGCACCTCCATAACTTCGTTCAGAGAGACGTTTGGCAGATTTTAAATGCAGATTTGAAATCGAAATCAGCATCAAAAAATACGTCTAACAGTGTAGGTCTCATTCTAAATGGCCACTTCGACTTGGGATCCTTCCCTTGTGAGACCGAAATAGGAAGTTTTACCCTTGGCTCCGCTTGACTGGAAACGTGTATTGCCCTCCGTGAGACAATTGTATTTTTTTCAGATAATTCAAAGGAATGGAGGCTCAGTAATTACTACTCATGCAACGTCCTTTCTCTGCCATCATTTAGCTGTTGAATGAATTAAATTCGGTCAGTGCCTTTAACATTTTGCAATATTGGTTAAGTGACTTTTTCCGAAAAAATTGAAGCGAAAATTGCCCGTGTTATTGAGATAGAACTCGTTGTTTGTCTACAGGATACGGTCCGAGTAGGGCACAACTTCCAAATTAAGCCGTGAACATGAGTTTTGTTAATGGGTTATGTTTGTGCAAAGCAGTATAGCTACTCTTCTATTTACATAACAGAGTTAAACTGTTATTGCTTGATCAACCACGTCACAAATAAGTATTGACTGTCACCTATTGTTCTACACTTATGATATGATCTACACCTATGGGGACTGTCTCTAACACAACACCAATCTATGGGTGGTGGTAGTTCTCACGTATTCCCACGGCAGCCGGAGGAGGTTCCAGCGGCTACCGCATCCCTTCACTTGGAATTCTAAATGTTAGGGGGTGTGGTAACTTGTTCTCGAAAATCGCCTCGCGCTCGCCACATTCGAATGCGCGACTGCGCGCAATCGAATGCGGCGAGCGTGAGGCGATTTTCGAGAAAAAGTTACCACACCCCCTAACATTTGAGCTCTCTCCTAACCAAAAAGTGTTACCGTCTCGGTTTGGGGTGGGTTTTCGGATCCCTGTCTTATTATCATAGTCAGGGAAGGGTTCCGATGGGCATAAAGATTGATACACCAAATTACTGTTTTGCATATAAGAACGGTGTCCTCATAATGAGGATCGTAATAGATCAAAATGCTCGGTCATACTTTTCTTGGACATTGTGTGGCAGCTCCTTTATGACATATGGGTCCATCGTGGCTTGTTTGCTTTCGAACCTGATTAACAAGGTGCTCTTGCAGCGGAACCTAATTGAATTATGCTAGGGGCGGCCTTTAATTGAAGCTTAAGTGAAAGAGTGAGTGAAGTTTAACCAACGTTACGCGAAACTATTTAGAACATATGGCGGTGTTCGATGTTGAGTCCAACGTTGCTTCACGCCATAAGCTTTAAATCAGCGTAGCCGCTGGTTCTAGCCCTCGTTTCTTGAGTGTCTGGTGTTTTCGTGACCAGCACATATTTGCGGGCTGTCAAGGCATTTCGTTTTAGTTCCCACCATCCCACCAGCTCTTTTTCTGCGTAATACTGGCTGATTCCACTTTTTTCTACGATCTCGGTTACTCCTATGAACCCACCTACATCGTTTTCATCCCCACTACTTCTTCTACGTAGTAAAAGTTGATGATCCTCTTATACGATTGGATCTGGCCTACACACATTCAAGATTTTCGTTCCATTCCAGTAAACCAGCGCCTAAATTTACAGAGCAGCTGATGCACTGATGAGTTTCGTTTATCGCCTTCAAAGAAAAACAGATCCCCTGACGTAAAGGGCTCGTACTCCCATTATCCGAGCCCCTCCCGTCACGCCCTCGAAACTTGTTTTTCCCATATAGTAACCTGCCTGCTTGCCTTGCACTGAAGGAATGCGACTCTTCACAAAACAAGCGGTTGATATAATCGTGAAGAGCATCTGTCGCAAAGGTGAACACTGACACATGGATGAATGATTTTGCTTTTTTGTTAAGAGAGTTCATGGTGTTCAATCAGACAGTGCACTTGTCCATCCAGAAGAAATCACGCTCGCTCATCAAGTAGCCTTTAGTAGGGGAAAACATGATTTGAAGCCGATCGTGACAAGCGGTTTGGCAGCTCAGGTTATCCTAAAGTCGACTAGTAAACACGTCTACGCAGAGGGCGAATGCCTTTCAAATTGTTTTGACAGAAAGATGGCCATGAGGGTACTAAAGGCAAGAGTTTTGGGAAGAGGTGGGTCCAAATGTCCTGAAATTGCTCAAAGTTGTGTTCGCGAGCGAAGGGGTTACTTGATGGTGTACTTACCCCCTCAAGACTTCGTGATTGCCAGTGGTCACAGATCATTTTTTTTTATAGTGAAAAGCCATTTCGTCCACCAACCCTCTCAAACAAAGTCCCAGCATAGACTTGTTTAATCCATTTCGGTGTCTAATTGCGAGAATGACCGATGGTCGAAGGAATTCCTGATGATCAAAGTCTAGAGTTCGCAAGATAATTGACGGATTAGCGATTTGGCCGGAATTGTCATGGCGCACATCAAGGAAGTAATTTCTCTCAAAAACGGTTTTATTGCAAGGGTGAAAAAACCATGGTTTCGGAGGACCACGAAGGAGATAATATGGCGCCTACTACGATCTAAGACCTCATGAGGCAACTGACCGTCTTGCTGTCCGGTTTGCTCCCTTTATGTGATCCTTTAAGGTCCCATGTAACATGAAGCGGACTAACTTTAGAGATTAAAGGGCTAAACTCTTATGCGGCCGAGCTTGTCCATAACTCGGATAGGTACTGGAACTTCGCTTTCTGATAAGTGGGAGCTACCTTGTTATTGTAAGTTGACAAGACTTGTGCTGCGAAATTGTACGGAACTACCGCACAAAATTTCCTACATATTCTTCGATGACTTAATTTCCCCACGACATCACCAAAAGATCGTTTCAGGAGTTGTTGGCCATCATCCCGTGGAGCAAAGACCTTCGTCCTTGTTTACACCGCGCTGACGTCATATGTCCACTGTTTCTTTGCTTTTTTTCAGTCAACGCTTTCTTTGCAATGAAAAACGGCAGTATGTTCAGCGCTTGTGGAGCTTTCCCACATGATCAACTGACTGGATCAACACTTGCGCACAAAAAGTTCCCGAGGACATATCGTTTTTCCTGTATCGCTCTCGAAGATGTCCCACGCCCACGCAGGGGAACATTCATGGTCGAGTCATGGGAGACGGGCAGTCATTCGTCAAAGAAAAAGCCATCTGCCTCACTTTCTAACCCTCTCATATATAGTTTTCTTGAACCAACAATTCCACTTCCCACTCTCTATCGAAATCAAAGACTGGAAGTAATCGCCACGCTTCACTCGAAAGTGATTATTTGAAACAAATCCCTTTGAGGCGAGTTTCGCCGCATATGCTCAGCTTTGTCTGTGTATCTCTCAGGTCACTGAATTGTTAAAGATTAGTCGATTGCAAATTGTCGCTTGAGCCGAATTGGGAGGTATGTCAGACTTAAAGGCACAGTTCACGATAGTTCTGAGATACCTATTTTTTATTCGGAAGGCAGAAGTATAGGTTGGGAATAGTTCATCGGTAGTGAAGGAAGCGAGAGAATTCGCCGATTTCGAGAAAAATATGGCTCCTCAAAAGTAGGGCACGAAGAGCTGACTACATCAAGCCAGAACTGTACAGAATTGTATTTCACTGTCGCTTGGGTCATGACAAGTTGTACGAAATTCCTTCGTGGGCTTCCTTGTGATCATGCAGCCTCTACAATGCCGGTGACACTCGTCCGAAGATAAACATGGGCCAATCTTTGAGCATTTATAACTCCCTAACTAGGCCGTTTTCCGACCTAATGGTACCAGATATGATATACACGGGGGCCTCAAATTCATCCTGTGGGGGAATCTCAGAAACCATTTTTATCGTTAACTGTGCCTTTAACATAATAGGAGCAATATTAATAAAGCGAAGAAGATTCCTCGATAGCTCTTATTTGTTCTTGAAAACATCTGTTGACCATACAGGACAGACATGAATTCCAAAATCTTAAGGAAATGCAACTTTAGCTCTAAAATTGGAACTTCCTATCTCCACTCACTAGCTGACGTTGAGTTCTTGTTGACCGCTGGCCTTTTTGCCATACTCACCTCACACTATAATCGATTGGAGTAATTTCATCGACCCGTGAAAGTGTGGTACAGAACCCCCCTAGCGCCTCATCACCCATCGCCCTTGGGCTTTACAGAAACGAAGATTCAGTACGGACACTCGGCTCCTACAGTAAACCCTTAGCTTCCCAACCACCCGTATCCTTGCCCAAGGCTCCTTTTCGACGCGTCGTATATGCGACGAGTGAGAATTTCCGCATGCGGGGTTCCCGATTACTGTAAGAGCCGAGTGCCGTACTGAATTTTCGTTTCTATGTGGACTCCACCCAGGGTACCTTTTTGTTACGAGTTATATGTGACGGGTGCTTGTAGGCGTCTGAGGGTGTCTTTGGGTTACTGTATGTCGCATTCACTGTACTATGAAATCCGCCGTGCCTAAAATCGATTTCATGAATAAGAAACATCGTTAATTGAGAAGGAAAAGGAGAAAAATTGATGAAAAAATGAAAAACATTTTGAAAAGAGGAAAACCCCATGTGAACATAAATTGTGCAACACTGTAAGGGATGGAAACCAAAGAAATAATGGATAATTAAAAGAAATCGTTATATTGTGGAAAAACTTACTATCGCAACTTGTTTGTGAACAAACTAGTTAACATATACTATGAAATCAAAAAAGCTTTTTCACATTTTGTCTTGATATTTTAAAATTTACAGTTGTAAACATAACAGTATTGAAGTTTTCAATCAATAGGGTCGATATTGGCTCAGATGTCCCTAATGGAGAGGTCAGCATCCAAGCAATCAATTCACAGACCAGTGAGTGGCAGTTGGGAAATGATCCAATTCGGGATCAAAGTCCATTTCCCGAAACCCAGCTGCCTACCCTGCTCTGCGTTCACTTTCGCGACCCAGTCGATAAATATGACATCAGTGTTTGTGTGTGGGCCTTACCTTGTATATGGGCAGCAGTGTGACAATCGTCCCCACATTCCGTCGTTGAACTAATAGCTATTTCGCAATCGGCCCGTGATTGGCACCACCCATACAGCTGTCGTGCAAAGATAAAGTAAAGGAAAACTAGTTAACACACAGAGTATTACCTGTTTGACCACCAACTGCCACCCATAGGCAGCCTGTGGGCAGTTTTTTGCTGCGCAGGGAGGTGGTAATGGCAGCAGGCAGTATGGTTTTGGCAGAGGGCACAGAGAGAAAAACAGCAAAGATGCATGCATTAACNCTCCCCTACCCCGGGAGTTGTGCATACGGGCCTTTGTGTGTGGGCCTTACCTTGTATATGGGCAGCAGTGTGACAATCGTCCCCACATTTCGTCGTTGAACTAATAGCTATTTCGCAATCGGCCCCTGATTGGCGCCACCCATACAGCTGTCGTGCAAAGATAAAGTAAAGGAAAACTAGTTAACACTCAGAGTATTACCTGTTTGACCACCAACTGCCACTCCCATCCAGCCTGTGGGCAGTTTTTTGCAGCGCAGGGAGGTGGTGATGGCAGCAGATAGTATGGTTTTGGCAGAGGGCACAGAGAGAAAAACAGCAAAGATGCATGCATTAACAGTCAAGTTGGACGAGTTTAGCGACAATCAGCTGTTGTGGTCTCGCACGGAAACCACTTCGGCCCTTTAATTAGAACAGCTCAGCTACAACGTCACTCTCCTGCAATGTGATTACTTAGCGTTTTAACATGTATTTTACAAGTTAGGGTATTTCCGTTGGCTTTTATTCTTCGCCTTATAAAAGTCCCATTTGGGTCGTCATTTCCGTCGCTTGGGGATGCGCGTGTGCATTGTTTTTCTCCTGTTTCTTCCCTGCGTCCGACACTTGATATGGATGATTTTCAGGGTATTCGGTTGTCTTCGCTAAGAAGCATGCCGCCCAATTTTTTCCAAAAGCCTGAAACTGCTCTCAAACGAGCGCAGGAGCTAATCCAGGTTGGAAAAGAATCGGATGCCCTTGATACTCTTCATGACACGATTAAGGTAGGATTTTTTTTCACCCACTCATTCCCTATACTTCCGGGATCATTGATTTCTTCTTGGCTTTTTAGGCGAGACGATATAAACAATGGACTCAAACACACGAGCAAATTATGATGAAGCATGTCGAATTATGTGTAGTACTAAAGAAACCTCATGTTGCTAAAGATGCATTGTTTCAGTATAAAACACTTACTCATCAGGTCTGTTTTTTTTTTTACTTGCTGGTGTTTTATGACTTATTCACATCAAATTTCTTTTATTTTAGGTGGCGGTTAAATCTTTAGAGACTGTTATTGAGCATTTTTTACAAATGGCTGAGCAAAAAACTGAAGAAGCCCAAAAGACGTCAATTGAGAAAGTGGAGGAAATTGACGACCTCGATCAAGGAGATGTTCCAGAGACGTTCGTAACTTTCTTGGATTTCTTTTCTAAAGATTTTTTGCCTAAAGGTGTTATAACTGAGCAGCAGAAATGCCTTTTGCTGGTCTGTGGACTCCTCCATGTGTAGCGCAGTTTTTTTTTCCTGCTGTTCAGCAAGGTTCTGAAGGGTGGTCTAGTTTGAGACAAGAAGCGGGGCAAGAAGTGATGTAGAAGGGTCCGCTATCACAGATCTGAAACTTACATATGTTTGACTTTGGGATTGGTCTTTCGTTTGGAATGGATGCATCATTTGAGTTCAGGTCCTTTCTTGGTAGATACGTTTGCTTACAGTTTGTTCAAACTCTCGGGTCGATTCATTCGTATGAGGTAGCTTTGAAGGAGAGGGTACAACCGTCACTATGGGTTCTGAGAACTGATACCGTGGATGAAAATAATTTCAGTCGACATTTCTGAAACTATAACAAATCAGTAGCTCTTCAACGTTAACCTTAATAGTTGACTTCAACGGCTTCAAGTGTTAGTGTTAAGTTGCCAGAGTTCCTATTAAAATGACAAAACGTTTTTTTTTCTAGAACAATTAGGTTTTCTTATCTTTTTTGTTCTCGCTCATTCCCTTCCATCTTGACGAGCTGCAAAATTCTTGTGAGAAGCTTTGATCTGCAGGTTTCGTACGCTTGTGATATACACAATTTAATGTTCAGTAATGTGGTGAAAGCTACCTCAGGCGAATATCTTTTGCTATGGTTCAGTTAGCTGGTTCACTTCTCTCGTTGTCTACCCCAGAAACTTATTAATTTTCACAAGCTTTGAATTTTTATAGTGTGCTTTATTAAACGCTATAAGCTGTTCGATTCCGTAATTATCTATATGAACTTTTCTAGGCTTCTGCTGTCAGTTGTTTCTGGAGCTGCAGCCCAAGATCGGATGGACCGAACTGTGCTTGCACCCTGGCTACGTTTTCTATGGGATTCCTACAGAAATTGTCTTGAATTATTAAGGAATAATGCTCAGGTTCGAATCACTGTTTCCGATTACAAACTGACTAGTTTGACTGAATAATTTTTTTTAATAATTAGGTGGCTTATCTTTGTTGTTTGAGGTTGAACATCTTTACCACCGCATCACGAGGAAATCCTTCCAATTCTGCTCCAAGTATCAACGTCGAACTGAATTCAGGAAGCTTTGTGAACTGTTACGGTTACATCTCAACCAGATTCAAAAACATCAACATTTGGCTCATGTGTAAGTTATTGCATTGAACTTTCCTATTAACTGGTACAGGATAAGGTTAAATCATTGGCTAGCTGGAAAGTGAAAAGTAGTTAGAGCAAGACGCAGTAAGTGAAACAGCAAAATTCCATATTGACATGAGGCAAAGTCAATGTATTGGCAAAAAGTGCTCTTTATTACGCATGCTCTTAGGATTTAACCCTGGGCTGATGTTTGCCCAGCAACCCTTCCATCCTAAGAGTGAGCCCCTTCAGTCTCGAGAACGGAAGTTTTGCTAGTGTTAATCTTAAAGCTCGTGTTCTTCAACTTGTTGGCCAATATCCCCCTAACCGACAGCTACATGATTCTCTTCTATCTCGTTAAACGCCTTGTCCACCACTGAATCATTTTGCTAACCTTCTTAATTTTGCTTCTCAACGCCTCAAAGCCACAGTGGTAGGTTTCTAGAGCAGGGCAGCATGGTACCCATCCATCATAGAAACGCGCCTCGGACAAGTAGGTGGCTTGTACAAAGCCGTAAAAACCATCGATTTATTAATCCATTGCGTTCTGAGTGCTGCACATGCGTTGCCCACGTTTGGTGCATCACTCTAGAGTGAATGAGCTTCGAACAGCACATAATTTGCGATTTGCTTGAAAAACCGCTATGTGTGGCCGCGTGCTGGACGTTCTGAGAACGTCGAGGTGTCGATTATGAGGAAGGCGCCAGGCACACGCTTCAGCCAGTGGGTTAAAAGTTCAAGAAAGCGTGGAGCAGTGAAGAAGACAAAATGTAGTAAGAAGGAATACAGAAAGGATTATTCTTGGTGAATAAGTACTCACACGCACTATGTGGTAAGATTGACATGTTGAATTCCGAATTCACTTCATTTCAGGGTGAAACTGAGCTCGCCCGAGTCCTTGTCAATGATGCAGGAAACACGTCTTTGCCAGCTGGATACTGCCATACAAATGGAGCTCTGGCAGGAAGCATATCGGTATAATAGCATTGTACAAAAAAGATTTCATTCAATTTCAAGTTATTCTATTTTAGTAGTGCAGAAGATGTACACGGGATGATGCAGCTCAGCAAAGACAAAGATAAGCGTATGGTGAAGCCTGCTAGCTATGTGAATTATTATGACAAGGTATGTGGCAAAGTTTGAGTTTCCCTCTTGCAGTATCTGATAGCTTTTTGTCCATTCGAATTTAGCTCGCCTTGGTGTTCTGGAAAGCAGGAAATAGCCTGTTTCATGCGGCAGCCCTTCTTCAAAAGTTCATCATTTATAAGGTTTGTAGACATTATTTTGTTTCATTATGGCTTCATAACCATCAGAGGCGCTGAAGTGAAGCACTGCTTTTCAGGATATGAAGAGATCCTTCACTGCAGATGAAGCTCAAGAACAAGCGAGTCGTGTTTTGCTCGCAACTTTGTCCATACCAGATGGTGCTGATGCGCCTTCAGACCTTACTCGCCATCTGGACATCGAAGATCAACATCTCACTAATATTCGGTATAACAATACATCATCAGAGGTCCTAGCCAAAGAGTATATTGTATGTCTAGGTTGCTTTCGAACTTGCTCCGTCTACCAATTGCTCCTACTCGTGCTGGTTTATTGAGAGAAGCTGCTCGTCTCGGGGTCCCAGAGATGGCCTCAGAGTCAACCAATGCGTTGTATAAGTTGCTTGAAAATAACTTCGCCCCTCTCAGGTGAATTTTTTGCGCTCTGAATGAAAATTTCTAAAAGGGGGATGTTTAAGGTTAGCTAGAGAAGTTGAAGCTCAATTGGCTTTGATCGATCGGCCTGATCACCTTCAGTACATTGATGCACTCAATGAAGTCGTGGCCACAAAAGCTTTGAAACAAGTCAGTTTTTTTCAATTGCCTGCCAATTGTAGTGATTTTTGATGTTAACGCTTCTTATAGATATCCGTCATTTATGACTCCATTAGTTGGTCACGGATACGAAAAATCATCCCGTTTTATAACGAGATGGAGCTAGAGCGCCTCGTAGTTGACGTTAGTAAACATCGATTTGTCAAGGTGAATATTTATTTTTTTTTTGTTTAAAATGAAACGATACATTATTGATTCAGTAAAGTATATTGGTATGCAAATATCAGCAATTATTTGAGTGAACGTTTATCGCCCCTACTTCTTTTTTTTTTGTTATAGGCCCAAATCGATCATCGCAGTGGGTGTATTCGGTTTGGAGCAGCAGACGCCACTTTAGCAGGAGGAGTGGACCTTGAAGAAGCGAATGGTTTCACGGGTTAGCCATTCTACTGTGTTCTTACGTCACTTGTTGTAGTTCATACACTATTATAATGTAACCTTCATTTCAAGGTGATGACACGCAGCTGGGTGTTGAAGGTATACGCACTCATCTGGAGGTGATGTACAACAAATTACGTTCGACTGTAGAACTGTTGGATAGCGACAAACGTAGGGAAGCTCTCATTGCCAGGGTACGCCTTGATTTCGTTCTCTCTACTCCTGCTAGGTGTTGTATGAAATCAGGAAACTAATGGGCCATTGCCTGACGATTAAAATTTAGAGATTAACGGGATGCAAGGGTACCAGGTATTTATTGCTAATTCTATTTAATTTGACAGTGCTGGTTGTAAGGGTGTCGTTTTGGTTTAGGATTTTCAATGCAATGTTTACTTTGCAAGGCGCAAGTCGGGCATTGCCAATTGCCGTTCGGGTTAAACAAACCTTGGAACTTTCATTTTATTCATATAAGGCTGTCCTCAGAGGATGAAATTGTTAGATGGCATTGATTGGCTCCAGCAAAGCATTTTAAAGCACATGCGCATCAAAACGCCACAGTGTTTCTGACTGGAAGTCAAATGTTCAGAGCGTTCGACATCAGAAACAAATCTTTTATCTTTTTCATCTTGCAAAGTGTAGGGAGACTGGTTCTATGTTCAGGTCAAACACCATGCTATCAATTACGAAAGAACAAAAAATAGTAAGCAAGAGACAGATCGCATACTGGAGCGTCGTCGAAAGATTGAATATTACAAGGTTGGTTCCAGCTTTTCTTCACAGCGCACATAAAAGGTCTTCTTTTGTTTGGTTCTATCACTAGACCTTTACAGTTTTTGAAGACCTTCAGAATTAATATATTGTACAAATTTCTATCGGTGTCTCTTGATCAATCACATAATTCTGGTAAAACCGGATCGGGTTTTAACTATACATTCTGCTCATCATACTAGTTGTACAGGCAGCAAGTGATTCGATTTCTGAGGGTGAATGAAATAATTATAGTTAACAAATCCTAGTGAATCGCTGTCTCACGGCTAAAAGCAGACCTTGTGGTAGTCCCTGACCTCAAGGGTGGCAAATGCGTTTGATGTGGTTCTTCAAGCGCTTCGGCTTTTCAATGTTTTTGAAAGAATCCCTGCCTTTGCATGCTGTTTGTGTAGAAAGTGGTTTAAACTAGATAATTTTCCCCATGCTATAGACTGATAAGGCTACAAGAGCTAGACAGGGGGAGTCAGCTACATATTGATGTATTAAGCAGATTAACTGGAAGTTATGTCAAATGAGGAGATATTTTTGCAAGAATCCTTAACGAATGGAAGAAAATAAAGCGCAATTATTTGTTTGAAACAGGTTTTGGTACAGTTCTAATAGATTTCGCCTCTCTGTGTCCTGACAAGTGAAAAAATAGAATGCCAAAATATTATTGTACAACGTTTGGATAGACCCCTCCCCAAATATCATTCATATAGGGCCCAGCCTCGTAGTTTTTGTGGCTTAGAATACTCAAATGCTTTTATTAAGGAAACATCGGAGCGTGTCAAGGCGGAGCGTTCTCAACAAGCAGCGGCTGAATTGGCCAAACGCGAGGAAGCTAAGCGTGCTGAAGAAATGAAACGCTTGGAGCAGGAGAATATCGAAAGTGAGAAGAGGAGACGACAAGCTGAGCAGGTCAGAGATCTGAGATTACTTTGCTGTCATACCCAGTAGTGTTGAGGGCTGACAAACTGGACTTTTAGGAAGAAGTGCAAAGGAAGATCAAACAAGATCAACTGCGTAGGATGCAGAATACTGCGATCTATCAGGCTATCATTAGAGAAAAAGGAGAACAAGTATTCAAGGACATGGATCCAGAGGCTGTGCTACGGGAACAAGTTTGTTACCCCATTTTTTATGCAAGTATATTCCTTTTTGTGGAATAATTTGTCCTCTTAAGCGTCAACGTCTGGATAAAGAGCGTATGGAAACACAGCGACGTCTCCAACAGCAAGACAAAACTTTCGACCATCAAGTTAGAGCGATACATCTTGAGGAAATGCTGGAAAGGTACGTTCACGTTCCATTCCGTTTCCTGACTAGTTTATATGGTGGTTGTATGTCTCCATTCAGTCTCGTCGATTTCGATTTGCTAATCATTTTAAGTGTCACAAAATTATTTTAGAAAAGCTGTAATGATGAAACGATTGCAAGAGGCACCAAAACTGCACGAGAAGTATGAACAAAGGAGGATTCAGAAAGCTATGTAAGAATACTTACTGGTAATGGCTAAAAAGTGGATCCGATCTGTTCATGCTTTTTTTAGAGATGATCACAACCAAGCAGTTAGTATATGGGAGCGTTTAGAAGATATACGAGAAGATGCTATGGACTGGATAGAGCAAGTTAAATCGTCGAACGCGGAAGACTTTGCAAAGAAGGTAAACATTACTTGACATTAGAGTGCTGTTCTACTACTTAGGAGCATAAGGTATTTTGATTTGAAGACTGCTGATTGGAATAGCAAACTGAACGCTGTACGAGCAGCTCGTCTCCAGGAAAGAGCCGAAAACCGTAAGAAGGAAAGACGGGAAAAATGGATACGCGTAAGACTTTCCATGTTCCTTTTTCATGTGTCGACTCGTATTTATCCATTTTCGTGTATAGATAGTGTAATCGTTTCAGGCTAAATTGGATGAGGAACGTCGTCGTCGCGAAGAAGAGGAACGTCAACGCCAACTTCTCATTGAAGAACAGCGAAGAGCAGCAAGAGAGCCACGCGTTAGTGTTTGCGTCCTGTTTGTCAACGATTTCAGTGAAAGCTGTTCTTTAAAGGGTCCTACTCGACGTGAAATGGATATGGATTCCAAGGCCATGGCAGATTCGGATTGGCGCGGAGGAGGTCGGGAACGGCCAGTGATCAACCGCCCCATTCCGAGTCGCGATCGCGATTTTGGAGAGCGGCCACCTATGCGAGAACGAGAGGTATAATTATAGGTACTGCTTGTGAGTCAAGACGAAAGGAATGTACTGTTTCAGAATATCATTTCCCAAGCCGATAGAGATGATTCCTGGAGAAGAGGTATGGGAGCTCCTGCACCCTCAGAATTTCGTGAACGGCCTCCTCGTAAGTAAATGAGTATATGACGTTTGTTTGAGTTGTTGTCCTCTTTGTTAGTGTCTGTTCGATTTCAGCAGCTCCACCGACGAGTATTGCAGACAAAGATATCTCATGGCGAAGTGGCATGGGAAGGGAACCACCCCCTGTCTCACACCCTACTGGTATGTTTGACGGTTCTTAGAGTACCTAGATGAATTTTGAAAATGCCATTTATAGAATAAAATTAGGTTTCATTGAATAACGGCATAATCTTCTATTAAGATGGTCCAATGAGAAGGGCACCACCAGTTAGTTCCGCTCCTTCGGAGGGGATGTGGACTCGAGGGAATGTTGTTAAAAAGGAGCCACCGCCGTCTAATGGTATATTCGATAGTCACTTTCAATTACTATTCCTGCTGTTTAATGCACAACTTGCAGCACCTGCTCCTTCAAAACCTATGGAAGGTGGAAAGTTCATTCCATCTAGACTTAGGAATCAAGCTCAGCAAGGTATACTGCCTTAAACGAGTCAAATAACTTTTACGCCTTTAACGGGATTTTAGGTATGCCACCACGTGATATGGGTACGACACGTCCGGAAACGAGGAGACCTGCACCCCGCGGATCTGGTGCTGAGATTGACACGAATTGGAGGAGGAAATAATAGAGATAGTTTGTTTTGATATGTTTCGCATTCATCATTGGTCATTATATATCTATTCTTCTTGTCGACTTTCATTGACTGTTGAGTTTGTTGTCTGCCTCTACTACACACATTTTTCTAATGGTTCTTATAGCCGGTAGCGCACATGCGTGATGTTAAAATTCTATCTGTTTAGGTGTGCCGCGTTTTATGACAAACTGTTGATGATTCACAATTTCTTTATTATTCACTCTATGACATTAAACATTTTATTTAAAAGTTATTATTTTCATCACAAAGTATTGAAATATTTGCAGCACGTCGGTTACGTAGCTAAGAAAGATTGACTGCTTCATTCTGAAAAGGCACCTTATCATTGGCATCATTGAGCTGCCAAATTAGTGTTCAGTAGAGCCTGTTTTGCTATGATCATTACGATGTCGGTTAATGTACAGCGTCAGAGATGCAGCACGTTGGCTATATTTAATCATGCCGCATTTATTCGGTCCTTTACTCCTGGTCACATTACTATCAGAGGTGTCCTATGGGTATTAGGAAAAATGGTAAACGTGTAGTCGTGGAGGAGGGGCTGGAGCGCAGAGAAGGAAAGATAGCGGAATTAACCAATCCATAGTGGTGCTTAGGAACTATTCCTGGCCGTGGAAATTTAGTTTTTTTTCTCACCTAGCCCCAGGGTGTAAGCAGCACCGAGATTCATTAGGATGTTGGATGGGAGTGGTGTCACTCTCTATTTCCACCCTCCCCCTCCCCCCCCNCCCCCCCCCCCCCCCCCCCCCCCCCCCCCCCCCCCCCCTCCACTTGCGCAACCACATTTTAACCGCAAGAATTGCTTTTTGGAAGAAATAGGTCAGAACTTGTCAGAACTTAGGATGCCAAGATTCTGAACGTTCTCGTAATGTCTTGATTGTTGTGCTGGTGTCTGAGTTCATAGAACAACTGATTCAGCTGAGTAGAATCCGCTAAAGTGGTCAAGGGTGGGGAATGATTTCACTACTGTTGAGTACAGCAGGAGGCGTCTGTCAGGTGAGTTGCTTAGTTACTGTATAGTTTGAACATTCCAGAAATGTAGGTGATGAGGAAGGGTGATGGAAGTTACTTACAACCTATGGAAGTGACAACTAGGAAACTGACCGTCTTCTTCAACAACTCCGTTTTCTGTTTCTCTGCTTCTTTACGAAGTTTTTCTACTCGCTTTTTCATCCTTGCAGCCCTCTTACGGCGCACTTTCATGCATTTCTTCTGTTTCTTCGTCAACTTCACCTTCGGTCGAGCTTCGATGACGGGTGGAGGCTTTTTTCTTATCCTGAACCCATATTATACCATTCTACGCTCAGTTGTTATACATTTATTGAGAATCTAGCGATTATGATGCCGCATATGGGAAGGGGCCATCGATTTTGAGGTCAACTTGTGCCTAACCAAGGTGTGCCTCTTCCTTGTCGTCTCATCGGTAGCAATTGGGACCAATAGCCTTCAATTGGGACAAGGGCAGTAGAAGGAAACGGCGAATTCTACTGGATAGAGATACTTTTCCGGGATTCCATTCCCCTGGATTTCATGTGGGTGGACTCAAATCTGTTTAGGAGCTGTAAGCTAAATGGACCTTGATGTTATACGGGAGTCATTCCACGGCACGAATACTCTTTCGGGCACATCTACGCGATCGAAAATCTCATTGTCGGATGGAGTGAACCATGCCGAGAAAGTATGCTCACTTACCGTTCCGTTGCCAAAACCGTATACGAAGAATTTGTCGGTGCAGGATGTCCAGCATAACAGCCTGCAAGCAGTGGAAGGATTCCTTTTACGGTCACTACGAACAGAAATGTTGAGTTAATAGCAGCAGCAAATGAAGTGTGGTTGTGATACATGTCGGCAACACAACCGTGAGGGTAGGACTGCGGCAGTCGTGGACAGTTCTGAACAGGGTTTGGATTGCGGTGACAGGAGAAACTCTCTGTCTCAATTACCTCTAACTTGAGATCCTTCACGCCAATCCCTTCTGTAGTGAGCGATATCTTTGAGACGTTCCAAATTGCATTAAAAGGTGGCAACGCGTTGCTTGATTCCATAACGTACGTTGAACCTTAATATGATCTAAATATTAATGACTAGGAATTTAGACTGCGTACTTTTGCGTTATGGTGAAGTTCCTTAGAGCTCATCTTAAGGTCAGAGGTGTATTTCAAGGAGCCTGAGTTCAAGTTGAGCTCTGTGCAAGAGGTTAAACAATGCATGCGAAAAACTGAAAGAAAATGCCAAGAAAGAGGAGTTGAACTCTCGTTTCTGAATCAGGTTTACGAGATGGATTTCTCTCAATTCTGCATATGTTTGTGACGGAACTGAAATAGGTGGTTTGAAGGCACAGTTCACGATAAATTTGGGTTATTCAGTTCTAGACAAGTACTAGAAGTGATAGTCCAGAATAGTGCAAAAATGGCGAAAAAATGCGAAAATCGGCGTATTTGGAGAAGTGTGAAGCTTCTAAGGAGAAGCAAAATCAGGGGCTGGACGAGAATGCTGCGTGAAAGGGGTATTTGGACGAGCTCTTTGAACACGCTCGCTATTGCATACAGCTGGCTGCCCTACGCTGCCTGCGTGCAAGGTGTGGGTCCAGCTGCGAATGATGCAACCTCAAAACTTTTACAGCGCTCGACCACTCATCTGCCTTGAGTGTGTACGTCGGCTAAATAGGTTCTGGGCCCTTATTACGCCCTATCTTGACTTTTATTTCCGGCAGCGTCCCTTAGGTTATCTTTGGGGGTCGTAGGTTTATCCAAGGAAGAAATCTCAGGTAACGGAAGTTTTCCCCAATTTCCCACGTTCGCCTTGCGGCATGCGACAAATCCTTTTTGATTTCCCGCGGCTCCAAACTGCAATTACCGCACTCATCCCGCCAATCGATAGGACGCAGTGTTTTCGTTGACTGCCTCTCTTTTTTTATTATTTCATTGTTTTTTTTTGTTTCCTTTCCGGTTTTATTTTTACTAGACTTGATTGTTTGGAATGACTACCCCTACATATATCAAGAAGATCAAAACCGCATCAGAATTGAAGGGAGGGGCCAGTAGATTCAAATAATTAAAGGACTCCCTAACGCGGCGGGTGCGGCGAGCGCGATGCAGTATTCGGGGAGAAGATACCGGTCCCAGAACTCTCAGATATCATATTTCACGTGAACTGTGCCTTTTAAGACACGAAACTGTGCCTTACTGGACTCGAAAGTATTCACTAATCAGTTGTTATTGTTCTCACTGTAAAAAAATAGTTGTATGAGTACAAAGCAGGTGAGTAACAGAAGAAGAAAAGCTTAAGATTCTTTGGAGAAGAGTCTGAAAAGCAAGCTTCTTTGGGTATTTTGGAGGGAAATGCCATGTAATTGGAGAGAGTTAACTTCAAATCTCTCACAAAACCACTCAATTTTCGAACGCGTACGTCGTCCCGTATGGAGCGCCTCTTTTTAACTCAATTTACCGCGGAGATTGACAAGGTTAACCTAATATTAAGCAAAAGTAATACGATACCTTTCTTCAACCATATGTTGAACATATCCTCTTCGGCCGTGAGAGAAAACTCGGGTAGTAGAATCTTATGGAGTTTACCCTAAACTATTTTGCATGTCGTTTGGAAATAACTAAAACACACATGATTTGCCCACAAGGTTGGCCACTTATGGACAAAGCTCCGGTCTCGGACAGGGCTCGAACCCGTACTTAAGCTTACCAGGCACACCACCTGCACACAAATTGCCAACCTTTGAGGCTTTCGGAACGCGTACTGCGGCAAGTAACAGCAGTTAGCAAAACATCAAGTCGACCATGATTGGGTTTTCTCGAAGTGTAATCAGCGAGGTTTATCTCGCTTAAAGGTATTTCCTGATGTTGATGGGTGTGTAAGTTTTGTCGCAAACGTTATTGTAAGAGGGGGCTGTTTTCCCTTTCCATTTTTTAGCATTAGATCAGCAGTGCTCTTAAAGGCACCGTTCACGATAAAAAAGGTTACTGAGTTCTTTCTCCACGAATACTCAGCGGCCCCCATGGGTTGTAGAAGGGACCCTCTCACTCCCCCAATCTCGACGTCCAGGGCATAGTGACAGCCCCGTTGTTGCCGTAGTTCGCGTTCCCGCCCCTCGGTCGATGAGAAGAATAGTAGCAGTTTAGCAGAATAATAGCAGGGAGAGATCCGATCAGATGTTTGGTGTGTTGTCTGCAATTGCAGACATTGCGTCGCCTTCGTGCACTCGCCCGAACACTCCCTAACCACCGTTCTTTCAATGTGAAACTCGTCCAACCCCCTTTCCAGCTCTTTTTTGACCCTTTGTATTTCTTTTTGTTCATCGTTTTTTGCGCTTTTTTCCTTGTTATCGCTTTATTGTAAAGTAGTTCTATCAATTCCCGTCAAAAAAAGGGTACCCTAAACTTATCGTGAACGGTGCCTCTAAAAAGCGAGCTGTTTTTTGTTGCCCTCTCATTACTCTTATCAGTCCGTTTCTTTATTGCTTTTACTTTTTCCCCTTCAATTACTATGCAGTCTTCCCTGCATAACATAGGAAGACAACGCTCTTCCGCATGTGTGAAAGGCGTAGGGGACTCGACGAATTATGCTTCTTGAGGTTTGCTATCAGACTTGATCAGGTGTTACCACTTCCTTTCACCCGTTATCTACACGACACATTAAAATTTGAAGTAGCGAGGTCATATCCTTGATGGGGTCCTAATAGCGCATCGAAAGATTCTTGATTCCCACAATTCTTGCCACCTTTGTTCTCTTGACGAAGCAATTACCGATTCGGATCTCTTAGATAGCCGCTTCTACCTGCTAACAACCTTCTTAAGCAGGACTAGTATGCTAGTATTTGGTTATCATTTTCAAAGTTTGACATGCCATCATGCCATGAAGCATTGTACGACGCCCCAGGATTATACCAGAACATTTTGCGAGATCCTTCCACTCATGATCAACCACTTATGGTCGATCATAACCATACTGCCATTCATCGTAGTGTACAGGAGTACAAGATGCCGTTATGTATTACGTTCATCGATTTGGAGAAAGCTTTCGATACTGTCAAGTTAGTATTTAAGGCCAAAGTCAAAGGTAGGCAAGGCAGTGGTTGATTGAAACGTTTGGCAATCAGAGTGGTTCCACTGATTATGTAAGGACTGACGTCCGCTCCAGCTTATCTATGATCAACGGGAGGAGAGAGGATGCAAGTGATACAAATGATAGATGGAAGATTTAAGAAGAATCAATAGCTGATTTCAGAGCATCAATATGTTTTGGGTAGGAATCTATTGTTTTCCATGGTCGCTGTTACAGCTTTCGTTATTACTTTTTAGCCCCTCTTAGCACAATCGCATCTACGCCTCGGAATGCTTGCGTTGCTCTCAAAGGTGAGCATCTGTTGAAAGTACATGGCGTGATGAGAGGAGATGTAAATTCGGCAGTTGAAAAGGATGAGACTGGTTCGTCAGGATATAAAAAAGGAAAGCTAACCTTCGCCTCGAGTAATTCATCGAATATATCCTTCAGATCTTCTCCTCGCATCTGAGACTTTAACTTCACTATGTCTCCAATGAAATACGGGCGAATGAGACAAAGGTGAAACATGGTTTTCCCCGCTTGTAGCGGTATCTGCCAGATCTGAATGGATTGATTTTGGAAACGCCATTAATTTCTCGAAAAAAAAAGGTATCGGGTGTGGTGCATTAGGAACGAAGTGGTCGCGTTGCGGTGAGAGGGGCGTCGCGCGCGAAGGAATGTAGAAGGATGCAGCAGTAGGTAAGAAATACAGGAACAAAAGTACTAATAGTAGAATTATGAATAAAATAATGATCGTATAACGGCTGAGCTGTATGAAGAACGCTAGAGCTGTAATAACGGCAAATGAGTGGTCCGCGACAGGCGCGTGCGGCGAATCGATTACCCAAAATCGTTCCTAATGCCCGTCTCCCAAAGGTATCGTATGGATGTAAGTGGTCGACATTACTTCGCAGTTGTTCATAGAGATTCGTTTTGCAATCGTCTCCAGCTGGATGAATGGATGCTTTTGGCGGATGGAATACGATGAGATGAATGCTGATGGATCTGCTCTGGTTGACTGAAAGGAGCTGCACGATCATTAAAGTACGTTATCATCGTGATTTCACTTACATGATTGATTTTACTTTCCCGAAGATTAAGGGAAGGATTTTGAGAATTTATATCCCTTAGTACACCACCGTTACTGTGTTGCTCGTGTATAGCATGAGTATCTAGCAGCTTCTAATGGCAACGTGTGTCATCTTTAATCTTGCCACCTCACTAATTTTTTTT
>UZAF01019830.1:0-21449 GCA_900617895.1 Haemonchus placei | reverse complement strand
GCTCACTGTAGATGTCAGCACGGACTGGCTACAAGGCAAGGGGAAGCACTGGATGGTAGGAGAGCAACTGCTGCACAAGGGACGGCTCACTGTAGATGTCAGCACGGACTGTATACAAGGAAAGGGGAAGCGTTACAATGACAGTTTTATGGAACTTTATCTCAGGAGAAAAATGCTCCGATTGCTCCTGGAGCCGCGTGGCCCGCCGGCGGGCCGCAGCAATAGCCCGCGAAAATCGCGCTCGGTCCCACACGCCAGACACGCTTAAAGGAGGAAGGAGGCTTGCTCAGACTGCGGTAGCAAAGGCAAAGAATGGGAAGGGGGACCTATTGCAGGAGAAACTCAATGGTCAGTGAGCAGAGAAATTAGTGTTCAGGTCGGCCAATGTCTGACTACTCACTACACCGGGTTAGTTAAGAACAAGAACAAGAAGTGTAGTCAACAGTCAAAGAACAGCGATCGTGCCATCGCGAGATAGCTAGCCGAGCTGAGGCGCACGTTGAAAAAAACCTCGACATCATCCTAATCGAAAATTTTTATCGAAAGAACAGCTCCGCAGAACTGACATTTTGTACGAGTAGGATATGAATCGGCGGTGCTTCAGGACATTCAAAAACAAGGTACCCCGGGCAATGGTCGGTCAAGAACGAAGGCATGAGTGAGGTTATGCACACGGTTTTTATTCGCGTGAAGGCGATGGAACAGTGTTTGCGGCGGAAGTGGTGTAGTGGCAAGTGGCGCACTATATCATATGCACGATCCGGGGTTCGGATCGCGGAACGATGCCTGCCTAGGTCAACCAAGCCTTCCATCCCTCCGGGGTCGGTGAATTGGTAGCAGACTCGTCTGGGAGGATAAAAGCACTGACTTGTACATCGGCTGGCCGCCGCAAGTAACTGTATAGGCCACATACGCATTCATTACGCCACTACGATTCTGAATGGAAGTCGAGTGCGGGGGCGCATCCCTCAGACGGGATTGATTGACGCCAAAAAAAACTTAAAAAAAAAAAACGAGATGGCTGTATTGAATAGAGACGGATCGAAGCCCGATAAGTTCCATGTTGCTCGATCATACTATGATTCTTGGAGAATTCCTCAAGAAAAGATCCTTTAACACAGATCGCATCGCTGTTCTGATGCACAAGCGAGACACTAGCTACTTTTTGATGAAAGTAGTGTCATATTTTCGAACCGTTGCCATTTAACAAGCCATACTCGAAGGCACTGTTCAAATAATTTTGAGGTATCTGGTCAGAGTGAAATACTGTGTTATGTTGAAGACGAGGACGCGATATCAGTTGTCGCAATGGCATAAAAAACTGGTTACAAAGGTCGAAAATGGGACAAAAACTGCTCTCCAGTGGGCGCATATTGTTATGCCTGTCCAGCCTGTTTTCGCCAACAATATCCCATGTACTGTCTTTGGAGGTCATAGGTTCATACTATAGGTGATTTTTAGAAACTATTCTATCATGAACTGCGGCTTTGAGTTTTGACGATTCGGTGCTTCAGATACGCTTCATTCAGCCTAACTCTTTCAAAGCGCAGAACTGAATGAACGGGAGCTGAACCGATATAAAAGTCATGTATGTCAAATAACCCACCGCTCACGTTTCGTCATTGTTGGATCCTTAACAGAAAATCGCATCCATGAATGCATCATCAGGTATGCATCGTCGACACCTTAAATGAAATAACTGCACCTAATGGGCTGCTTATAAAGACATAAGGGAATACGTGGTCGGACTGGGATGATCTCCGAGCATTCAGCAATCATACACTTGGCATGGACTGGCCTGTCCTGGAATTAACTTCGTTTGCTCACCTATAGCTAATACGAGAAACGGTGTGACGAAGAGTATCGAAGCAAATCGAAATCCACACCAAAAGAGGAATCCCAGTGCCGATGATGTGGCCAGAAGCGGACAGATGCAGCCAAAAATCGCATCGATGATTTTGTAGTTGCTCCACTGGAACGAAATGACATATTATTTCCATAAGAGCACTGTTGTATAGACTGTGCTAAGGCTTTTAGGCCTTGATAGGTTTGACTCTGATTGGAAGATGAAAATTTTGCCTTTCATGTTCCCGTCTGTTATAAAACTTCATTATCGGGACAGGTTAGCGGGGATACGGCATCCAAGTGACCTACAACTTCTTTCCTGGATATTTACACAATACTTTCGATTGATTTCCTTATTGTTCTCGACAAGTTGTCAGCATCAACAGCCCATTGCGGAAGCGTATAATCGCTAGAGTATGTCAAGGTGAAGTGTCAAGCTCTACAGCATAGCGAAGCCTAAAGATCAACACCAACATCAGTGAGTCGCAACAGAACACCTGTGGGTTCCCGAGAATAAGGATCCCTACCAAGTATATGTAGCAGCTGGAAAAGGCGGTGGGCTGGTGAAAAGTTAATGTAAGGGTCACATCGCACCTGAATGATCCGTGCAATACCAGATGGAAGTCAAGCACCGGGCGAATTTCGAAAAGAGTTTTATTATCATCAAAAATTTTGCCATTCACCCCTTTATCACTTCTTGAAAGCTCGAGCAAGTGCTAAGAAAATGGATTTTGGATTTGGAAGTCGATCGCATCTTTCTATCAAAACACTTTCAACTACTGTACCTGATTCATCCGCGAACTGCTGTAGTAGACGGTGACGACGGAAAAAATACTCATCACAACGAAGCCAACAGCCAGGTATGGAAAGATTGTCAATCCTAAAAAATTGGCATCAGTAGCATCATTCGCACTTTGATGCCTATATGATTCACAGCTGAATTTCCAAAGTCTTTCATTTTGGAACGAAATATTAAGCTAAAGAGGCGCAAGTAAATAGTCGGTGGAAGGAGTACTTCTCGCCTGACCTTTCGCTCTCCAGTTTGAAGGAATTACAGTTTTTTCTTTGAGAGTTGTTTTTTAAAATTAGTACTGAATCCTACCTGGGAATCCAAAGGGAGAAATCAGTTCAATCGTTTTCCCGATTGGAGCAATAAAAATAATTACCTGTTCTGACGATCTCATCTGAGGTGTACGTTAGCGAGAAACAGTAGACCTCAAGCAAGTCCGACTTCATTTCCCTGAAGAATAGATCTGTACTGGTTCGGGTTGAATTACTCATGATGGTGGCAAGTAGCACTATCATACGGAGGAAAGCCTGGGACCTACGCCTGACGATTGTCCAGGCCAAATTCAGTTGGTAACAGAATTGTTTGGGAGTACGAAAACACTAGCTCATAGATCGGCTGGCTACCGCAATTCTTTAGATAGGCTAAATACGCATCCAAGCACAGAACGATTGTGTATGGAAGTCAAACACAGGGCGCGTCCCAAAACGGCTTCGACTACTGCTACTGACTTAATCCTTTCTCTTTTTATGTCGCGTACTGATCTCGAGGGCCACACTGAAGAGGAAACGGCCATCTCGTAATTAAGGTGGAATTCCTGCAGGACCGTAATAATCGGCTTCTCTACTACCATCTGAAAACCACACAGAATACCTCTCTAAAATAGAGTACAGTAGAGAACCTCGAAATCAAGCTATTCCAACCTTTCTCGAGCTATGCAGTTCGATGGGCTGACGAGGAGTCAGCTTTCACAAACTTATAGCACAATGTTTTTCTTCTGGATAAACGGTTCACAACAGAAAATGGCTCGAGAAGTTCTCAAACAGGACGAATCTGCGGCCACCATATTTGCTACATGTCAGAGACCAGCGACACTTTTGAAATTAGAGCTAGTCGCGACCCCTTGCGGCAGCGTGGGTAATCTTTGTGATTTTCGCCTACTGTAGCCAGCAATTTACGCATTTGCACACAACGGAATCTGTCCAAATACTCCTACATACTATTTTCGCCATGGAAATTTCGTGCGATTCCGTATTTTCATACATTTTAGTGGTTAGGTTTCGTGAATGTAGATTGAATTATGCCCTTCGCCAGCGATGCACTACTCTTCAGCAACACTTTCGCTTTTTACCTCGGAAAGGGAACCTCGAACTAATCGTGGAGTGTAAGTTTAGGGATTTAATGTCGGGTTCTGCAGTTTCGGGGAAAGAAACCGTACAGAACTCGTTCGCATGGTCATTTTCGTCATTCTATCCTCTTCTGATCGGGAAGCTGTGAAAGGTGTAAGCAGGCGCATGAGTCCTACCTACAGATCGGCTAGGAAAAATCGTATCTAAGGGAATGGCCTTGCTTTCGCTTCTCTGAATGCCTCCATTCACAAAACTTGGACGTGACAGTCTATTCTCATTTTCAGGACTTAATGGGACAAGAAACCATGATTGCTAAGCGCAAAAAGTTTCTGTTCATTTTTGTAGGGTGAACTTAGAATTGTTGCTTTTTTTAAAAGAGTAGTTCCGCTAGAAAAAAAAAAGCAGACTTACGTGTGAAAATAGGCAGATACGAGGCGTTCGTATGCCTGCAAATCGTATTTTGTCCAATTCGCTGGCGGATTGGCTCGCAGTTGAAAGGCGACAACTTTTAGGAATTCCACCGTATCGTCAGTTTTGTTAGTTCTAACGCCAAAGAAATTTGGGCTGAGGTCGAGATCCTTGCCGAGCACATTCATGATGGGAAATGTGACTGTGAAATGATCCTGTATTCTGGCTGACTTGTTCCTCATCACCAAGCCATTCTGAAAAATGTCGCCCTTGTTTGAGACAAAAAAGTTTAACACTTTTTCTTTGAAAAACGCTCAACTTTCATTTAATAGGATTCTCATTTTCTCAAAGCCTTGGCATTACTTGCCGTTACTCATTTGGTTACCACCTCATTCCAATCAGTATGAGCGCCTGCCATTTTCTGATCGCTAATACCAGTGGAGTGATCCTCTAACGACTTCCGTAGAACGAAAAAACGTACAACTGGTACTTGCTATTTCCCTCTCACCCCCTAACTGAACCTTTGGATGATTCTATCGATGATTTTATGTGACATATACTTAAGATACAGTAACTTGTACTCATTTTACACTCGGCTATTTCTTCGTACTAAACTATTTTAATCAATTATCTCCATCTTTTTGATGACTAATCGCCATCCTCGACAATTCGAGGGGCAAAGTTTAAAGCGATAGCTATCTCACAAAAACCCTCCTATTCGTGTTCCCTGAACTTCGCTTTTGCCTTTGATTAATATTTTTCTTTTCTATCGATTTCTGATGGCAAACATTTTATAAGATCGATATCTCGACAAATTTTTCTTATTCATTGCAGACCGGGTTAACGGCCCGTTTCGAGGCTTTCAAAAAGGTATGTCTACTGCTCAGAGAAGTCGCGTTCATGAATCGAATGCACGACAAGGAAAGGCATACAGTCAAAGTGACTACAGTAGGTCTTTCAGTTCGTTTTCATCGGCATTCACGCGTATGATAGCACTATAACATATGACAACGACAACGCACCAACGGTTGGAAGTCGTAGGATACGTCTCCTCTCCGATTTTTATCATTCTCTTCGTTCTATCGTGAGAAACGGTGAGATCTATGTTGTGGTGGAGTGAGATGGCCCCGTGATTTCAAGAAAGAAAGTAATCAAGTCTGCATAGAAGGATGATCAAGAACTAGGTAGTGATGACGCTCACAGTTACTGAATCAAATCCCGAATTAAAACGGCTCATGACAAGTCTCTATACCCCCATTCTCAATTACCCAATTGACCGGTGTCGAATGCTTTTGATGTTAATAGAGACTGGCATTAACGTCAGCCGGCCCATGCATTTGGCATGTTCTATGTACGATTAGTAGCTGCGATCACAAGTTGGCAATACCCACCTCCAGCTCTGCTCCTGTCAAGTATAGCCGCAGCACTAGATTTGGGAATGATGTCCAACACCTTCGGTACTTTGGACAGTATAAAAGGGGTCTGTTTCTTATCAGTAGCCCATCCCGCAAATACACGATGATCAAGATCTTCAGCAACTTCTTTTTGTATCTCGTAAAGGATGCCACGTACTTGTCTAGGGGTGAAATAGAATCGTTTCTGGGCAGAAAGGGCTCCTCTGAGTTGTCACTACAAGGCATTGATCGCATTATTCTGTAGAGGTTGGTGCAACGCAGCTCTCAACACAAGCTCCGAGCATTTTGCAACAAGCCTCTATCAACAAAGAAAGAGGTTGGTTTCTTAGTTGCAATGAGCCAAAGTGGTCGAAACTGTGTTTTCTCAGCAGTTTGAAGAAGTTCATGAGCTCGATGAAGTTCGTTATGACCCTTGAGACTGGAACAGCAAAGAAAAAGTAGTAAATGTCGGAGAAAACTTTTTGCTTTGGCGCGAGAAACATCACATACTTGTTTTGACTTTGAGAATTGATCTGAAAACTTCCTTCGTCATCACATCAAGAAAACCGTAAAAGACACAGGATCGAATTTTTTGCGAAACATTCTTTGGATATAGTCCATAAGCCAGAGCAATTTAAACTTATTTCCTTTTGATTACGACTTGAAATATCCTCAATCCTACAAATTCATTGCTAGCATTTCTCACTTCCTTTTATAGGCGGGCATTGCTCCGGCTGCGCTGTAGATAAATCTTGAGGGGCAACAACAATAATAGTGGCTGGGACGGAGACTCGAATACAGAGAGGTAGCAGAGCAAACTTACAGATGTCACTAAACGCGTACTCGAATAGCTTGAGTCTGATTGTGGGATTAAGAACGATATCAACAGTACGTATCATCAAACTGGGATTATCAGCAGATTTGAAACTGAGAGGATGAAGGATGAGGATGTAGAACTCACATAAAAGTGCCGAATTGGTTCGTTAACCTGGCAGAAGTCAGAGCAGAGCGTGAAGAACGTATGTCCATCGTAGGTGACGTTGGTGGTCACAAAATCCAGTTGTTTTACTGCTTCCTTCATGTACTCGAGGCGGGCCATCGAACCACCATCCTTGGCGACCACTATGGCAAACACCATGATCGGATCACCTTTCGATTCGAAATATTCACTGTAAACAGCGATTTCCGATCGTGATCGAGCTCCATTTGGTGTATAACCTGAAACATCCGAATCGTTGATGACATAGAAGGAGGCTTGTACTATCAAGCGTGGGTAAAGGCAAAAGTCATCGCAAGAGAAGTTTCCCTTTTCCCGTTCGCGCGTTTTCTATTGACCCACGCACTCAGGAACAGCACTGCAGAAAAGATATGTTAGGTGGCGGCAGTTCTTATGTTAAAGCTATCAAAACGCAAGGGCAGTTCCAGCGATCGGTCATCGTAGTGGTAGTGACATTTTTTCGGAAGGGAACGGAAAGAGAAAAGTTGTTCGCGAAGGGAAATGGCAGTAAAATGACTAGTGCTCCCTAGCAGTGGCTGAGACTCCTCCTGAGAAATACCTGGACACTCAGAATGGGCGGAAAATGGGCAATCAATCAGGAGCAGATCAACATCGGTGCTTGCTGTAAGTGACTCAAAAAAGTGTCATCGGTATCCGCACATCGAATCGTAGACAACTAGGGCTAACTCTCGGGGAGGATTCCATTTCGAGAGTGACTGTTCCTTTGGTCATAAATGTGCTCATAAAATGGCGCTCACTGGTTCCAAATACTTCCGAACACTGCTCGGGATGTTTGAATTTCTATTTTGTAATCACTCAGGTGATATGGGCAAATCATCCTCCGCCGGGATACCCGGCTACATTCGAACGCCACTTTGCAATATGAAAGTACTCCTAGACGTAACCTTCCTACCGTAGCGGACAACCACGTTGAAAACTTTGAAAATGCGACGTGTGGATAGAGAGGGCCTGTGCGACAGCCGCGGCTAGCGCAAAAACCACTGCGCGACGCATTTCAATTAATGGCGATTCCGCTGACCGTGATCCTTTGATTTGCATTTGCACTTCAATCTTCAAAATTAGTAGTCTTCGAATGAGAAATATCATAATTTGAACATTCGCGAATTCCGGCATTCGAGTAGCCAAAAAATATGGCCTGTTGAGGCAGCTGGTAACAGTCCCTAACTAAAGGGATTATGCATTTCGGAAAAAGGAAGTTAGGGGTTGCACCACACCATTTTACGAACCAGAATCGGATGCACAGCTGGCCGTTTTTATTTTCTGCCCTTTGCCCATAGGAACCTCATATAAGGGGGGGGGGGGTGGCCACCGCTTTCGCTGACCGTCAGAGCAATACTCCAAAGAATAACCACGCGAACGCGAAAACAGCGCGTGAACTGTCACTATGGTCATACCGTAATTTCAGAACTTCTTTCTTTCGCTTTTTTCTTATGAAAACGCAGTTCATCTCAAGTGCGTGTCCGTTCGATGCCATCCGTGGGACAGTCAATGGCCATCAATGGCCATGTTCTTTCTGTGCAACTGTCGTCGTGTTGTCGAGCAAGGTCGCTTGGATAGTAGAAGAGGCGAGGAAAAAACGACGACATGCACATTGCATTTGAACCAGTCATGTGCACTCATATATATGACGGCTACAGATGGCTCAAAAGAACAACTTGAGATTTTCTTACTGCCGTTTATGACTTCTTTTGCCAACATAGCACTAGGAGAACTTGAAATGTACAATGGAACAGAAGAGGAGGACAATGATGAAACTCGCTTGCCCTTCGCTAATCTCTAGCTACGTCCGATTGGGGAACGGCATCTATTTGGGAAAGGTAATGGTGGTACTTGTGTAGACTGTTTGTTGATGTGTATTGTGTTCCTTGAACGAACGGGTCCCAAAAAAGCCCTAAATTGACGCCAAAATGAGCGTCGTGAATAAGGGCGTATGATCAGCTACCAGTCCGTTTTTTTGCGATCAACAACTGTTTCAGAGCATCCATCAATCTGAAACATACTTCAGGCAAGAAAAATCAATGTCAGAGTCGTCAATCATTCTCCAAGTAAGCGATTCAGATTGTATGCCGATTTTAGCTTGATTGCATTTGTAGGATTCATTTTTCAAGCGGGATTTCCCTTTTGTAGCATCTTGTTTGCATACATCGCTCATGAGGCGGTGACGTAAAAACCGGCTGGGGGTGGAATGGTGGGGTTTGATAGTCGGTCGGGCTTCATCTATGTGAAATAACGTCATCTCATGACAAGAAAACTCGATTTTTCGAGGGCAATATGCGGTCGACCCCAGTGTAGGGTGAAATCCATCGTAATTCTTTGCTACCAAACGATTGTCTCGGAACAAACCTGTTCGAATATCGTCCTGTTGCGGTGTAAAGGCGATTTTGGCGGAAGTGAATATGGTGAAGAGAAGGACAACCTGAAAAAGAAAAAGAGGTCCTTTCGGCATTAGACACAAGTCTAGTTGCAGAAGTATATATTGAAGCTATATTTGATTCAATTTCAAGAATAAATGCATGGTCGCCCTTAGACTGCCTTGAGCAGAGCCTACAGATTTGGTAAGCCGAGGAATTGGCATCCTAGGTACGTCCCAATGGCGGAATTCGTTGAGTACGGAGGAGTGAGTAGTGATTATGAGTTTGAGGCTGATCCGTCGATACGGTTCTGAATCTTGGCAGCTGATACTACTGTTTCTCTGAGTCGCCGACCATAAACAAACGGCTCAAGATTGTAGCAGTGACGGAAGGGCGCCACAAGTCTCCATAGCAGGAACTGATTTTCAGCGAAATATTTCGTTTCTAATAAGGATAAAATGGATAATGTCTATTGGCATCACTTAATCCCGTCTAAGGGAAGCGCCCCTCATTCGACTCCAATTCACACTTGTAGTGGCTTATTGAATCCGAATGCAGCAATATGAAGTGACTTGCGGTAGTCAGCCGATGTACGGTTAGCACCTTCTCCTACCAGACGAATCTGGTACCGATTGACCGATCTCGAAGTTATGAGTGGTTTCGTTTGCCCGGGAAGATATGTTATAGATCCAGGATTCGAACCAGTAACAATGCGTATGTGCTAGTGAGCCCCACCCTTCCGATAACAAATGAAATGAAGTTTATAAAGTGATACATTTTATAGTTCAAGACCGAAAAGTTACGAGGTAGTCGAGAAACCAAAGGGCTAACAAGATGTTTGTGTCTGAAAGGCGTCCCAAATTGGGCTTCAGACCTTTTTTAGTTCTTTCTCCTTGTCAATATGGCCGAATGGGAAGCCTGTACTTTATGCTGAAGTGTAATCGTAGGGGAAAACTATTTAGCGAGCAACCCTTGGATATTGTTTTTGGCCGAAAAACGACAGTAACAATCCTACTGTTGAGTGGGTTCGCTTTGTGCCACACCTATTTTCGGTTTGATCTGGCTGTGCGCCAGATGCCCCTGATGCATCTTCAGATTCTTTTCTTTTTCATCGCCATCTGTTGGTGTGTTCCCGACAAGCACATTGGTCAGTAGTTGCAATTCAAAAAGAGTACAAACAAGCTCTTGGAACAGGGTCCTGGTCTAAGCCATTGATGTTGTCGTTGGAGCAGCTTCTCAGTATGTTGTGTGGTGATCCAAGCCTCGGAGCAGAATAGTTGACCTAGTGGCAGGGACCAGCTCTCTAGGATTGATCGCGCCAAGAGTTTCAGTCGAGTAGCTGCTATTTACTATTATGCTATTTGTTATGCTTTACTATTATGCTGCTGTACCGTATAAGTTTGATACAGTGGGACTCCTGCATTATGTTGTCGTTGCAGAAAAACGGTTCCAGGAAGATTGAAAATATATGTATACTCGTCTTCAATCATACTGTCTTCTGAATGCGCATCCGACCCAAACGTTTAGTTTAGGGCCAGTCGATGATCATTTCAGTGCATCCATCTTCCCTAACAACATCCCCTATTCCATCTTACCTGACTTCACAGAATTTCGAAAACATCGATAGACACAGGACAGTGTAAGAAAAATACTTGACGAAGAGGGTGGTCACGCAGTTGAGAGTGAGCCATACGGCCTTCCACTATGCTTCTTTCGTTCTGGAATTTGTCCAACGTCACAAGCAGCTGATCGATTATTGATCACCGTTTCTCTCTATCACATCTACAGCTCGCTATTGTTGCCACTTTGCTTGTGGGGCTCTCGAGTCAAGGGTCGAAGTACGTTTCACCTTCCTCCTGACGGATTGACTGCCAAACCACTTTTTATTATTCTCACACAAAAAGTATCCTAAACATTGTGACAAACAGACTGTTGCTGAAGGTCAGTACTAAGTTAGAAAGTAGTCACGAGTGTGAGCCGTCCCGGCTTAACAGGTAGTTCGATAACTCGTAAACTCGACAGATCATTGCCATTACTGTTCTGAATGGCTGGTACTCTCGGTAACGTACTTTCTCAGTACAGTGATGAAATTACAGATAACAGCAAAGATCTTCGAAACCAATGGCGGAACTGTTCAATGAATCCATCAACGAATTGCTTTTTTTGCTAGTCGAAAACCGGCTGATATTATTAATCAGTTGTAGCAAATGTGTTCTTCCATAAGTGCGCTCTTTAGACAAGAATTGGTCGAATACAGTCTTGGAAGGTGTGATGACTAAATTACAGTTCAGTTTCGTACAATGAACGATGTTGAATGAGGAATCGATTGGATGAAGACATTTTCAAACTTCAAAAGCTCATAGAAGTACTTCCTTGTAATGTGATTCTGGCACTTTGATCGAGGAATACTCGAATGAGGTTTGGTATCGAATGGTATTTCTCGCATAATTGCAAGACGGATGGAGATGGTGTAGAATCAAACAGCAAGCTATCACATGCGCATGGTCACAGGTTCAGATCCCGGATCAATATTCGCCTAGGCCAACCAAGCCTTCCATCCCTCGGGGGTCCGTCCATTGGTACCAGACTCGTGCTAGAGGATAAGCACTGTTTTCTACAATTAATAGGCCCCGGAAGTCATTGTATAGCCCACGTCCATATTCAATAGGCCACTACGATTTGAACTCGAATGTTTTCGAACGCCCAAAGACTACTCTTTTTTTCTAATAGGAAGAAGGGGTCCTCCGAAGAACGTTCCTGAGATCAGCGAGCGCTTTTGTTTATGAAAGTCACCAATTATCCCTCAGCGTCAGTCGCTCAGTACGATTTGACGGTTGCATCCGGTCAATCATGACTTACAGATACTGTAGATACCGTACTTTCATGAAAAGCAGTACTAGGCAAAAGAGGATTGGCTGTACGAGTTTTCTCCGGCTACTTCGCCTCTATTCACATTGGAACTGACACGATAGTGTTCAAAATCGTTGTTGTATGCTTCTTTGCCTTCCTGTACTTACTTCTCTGTTGGAATTTCCTTGGATCCTGACATTACCACAAAAACAAATACAGGTCGTGGTTTGAAGGCTAAAAATGCTCCCGACTGTGGTGAGTCAGGCGTATTCCAACCGTTCCTTCAATCCTGCTCTCCAGGAAACAAAATGCCACTTTGATCGAACCCGGAAAGTACGCAAACCTATCTTGATAAAAAGTCCATCGGTCTCTCTCTCTCAGTACCAAGGCGAAAAAGGCTCTAGTAAATGGGGTTTAGAAACGTCACAACTGTGACTAATTTCGAGGTCATACGCTTTTAATGGCGTCTTCGTCCAATTGCAGAAGCATTTGCATTTTTTCACTGTATGGAACTGGTGAGCCATGCACTTTGTATCGAAAACCTCAGTCCACTCTCCAAAAGCGTTGAGCTGCCAAAACAGATTTCTCATTAGTAAAGGCGATGTAGATTATATGGCAACACCGCAGGAATCTTTAATTGTCACTTATTCTGTAACATTAGTTGTACACCGTTCAGAATGGAAGGTATTGAGAGCCTTGATGTTCCAGTGGTAAAGCCTTACGTGTCCGGTAACAGAGGGTAAAAACGACACAACCGACGGCTACGGCTTCTCTAGAATAAGGCAAGCAACATAGGTGGGAAGAGTATTTGTGATGCTAGACGTCGGCCGTATGATGAAGGGTTACTTGTGCTACAATGATCCTAGCTAGAGAGCAGAGGTTGCCCTGTAGGTATGAACTTAACAATTCCAAAAATACTGCATCGCGACGAAACAGACTTCTTCCAGCTGTAATAAGGTGTAGTTCAAAGAATTGATATGATATGAGATTTGCGATTTTCAGAACTGCTTCTTACATTAGCTTGTTTTTTCTTCGAGGAGAGAAATGCGTTTTTTTAGCCATCAGCTTAGCTTTTGATGTTTGCAAATCCCACCATAAGCCACCGTTCGGGAAATTTTTTCAATTTCATTTCATTCAAGAAATTTCGAGAAAGAAATTCGACATCGACGACACGTCCTATTTGAGAGAAATTAACCCTATTCTGACACACACTGATCAAGAAGACATTAAGTGGAGACTTTCACGAGAAAAATAGTGTTCCCAAAGAATGAAGGTTCGTCAGAGTTGAGAGATGTACAATTTTGAAGCCCCATCCGTCCTCCTAATTTGAATTATGTGAGCACGCAGTAAATTCTAGGTTGCGTAGTTCTAACGCGCGCGCAATATGTGGGGAAAGCTGAAGTTTAGTTGGAAAAACGATAGCTTTCTTACTGCAAAGATAGACATTTACGTTGGAACAGTACTGTAGGGAAGCGTTGGGGTTATCAAGGGACGTTCAATTATCGTACCCTATTAGGTGATGGAATAAAAGAAGTTCGAAGAAAGTCCATCAACGACAATTTCAATCCAAGTTTTGAGAACTCCCATAGTTATTAATGCAGGAATGGGAATGGAGATGTTAGCGACGAAATGGTTTCCGTCGTCACTTTCTGGATGCAGACAACGTTGAAAGTTCTGAACGCACTACGTATTTCGAGTGCTTTCCGAGATGTGTTCTTCTGGGTTCCTGCTCTTTGTTACATAAGCATGAGCTCCAGCTCGAGCCGGTGTTCTCGTAGAGCCGAGCGCTCTCGATTTCCAGGCCTCACAACGTTATATCCAAGGATTTCTGTGTCATACATGCTCTCCTCTCTCCTCGTCCTCTCAGAGAAGACCATCCACAAAACGAGGTCTCTGCGTTTAAGGAAGCAATCTGGGTAGAGCCTCAGTGCTTCACATATTTCTATCGACATGAGCACAACTGATTACCCAGTAAACTAAATTGATGCATTCTAGACTGCAGAACCGTTAGGTTCCCTTAATTATGCGCTTCTCGCAGAGAGAAATCATTGAAGACCACTCAGAAATCTGCCTTTAGAGCCTTATATCATGCAGATATTCCTGGATGATTAATTAGCTGCTGTGCTTCATGCTTTATTTGCTAAGGAATTCATAGTTGCACATTGAAGCATCCAGTTTGACGCGAAGAGCGTTTCCGCAGTTTCTTTCAACATTCGTGCAGTGGTTTTGTACCTGACCGCAATCCAAAGCCAAACCGTATCCACTTGTCGCCAACTGACCGAGTTTTCGCTAGGTGCTATTCGGCGGCGCTTGCCCGGCCTCGTCGCCGAATATCATGAAAACGTTGTTGCAGAGAATTCTTTATCCAAACAGATTTCATTTGCGGCCATTTGGAAGGGCAAAAACCTGTCGTTGTACCGTACCGTATGTGAGAACAGGTGCTCATCGAACATTGATGACATCTTATGTTAACAGAATCGTTGAAAAGGGTAGCAGAGGGTTGGGGGAGGGCGGAAGCAGACGGAGTGTCTCCCCTGTGATACATTTGGACCAATGTCCCAGAAACTATGAGTTGGCGCTGCCATAAAAGCATTCACAAATCGAAGTCGGAACTGTGGATGGGTGAGGGATGAAGACCACTACATCAGGGTAAGGACGGAACATTCGCCTAATTTTGGATGGACGCGGCAAGTTGCGCGGCGAAATTCAGTGGTGATTTGAACGGCTCTGGCGCCGATCATTGCAGCACAAATTACAAGTAGGGTAGATAAATAGCATCAGCTGGCCCTTACTTAGCTAATCTATTTAAAACCTGAGCTCCAATGATAGACGCCATAGTCGTTCAAATTACCACGAATTTCGCCCCGCTTTTTGCCGCATCCATCCACAATTGGGCGAATGACCCGTCCCCCACCATACTAGACACTCAAGCAAACACACTCGAACCAGCTAGCAGAGTTACATCTCTTTCAGAGCAGGTCAAGACTGCACCTTTCAGAAAAGCTAATTGTGAGAAACTCAACTATGCAGCAGTTAATCCTACCCTCTGAATTGGGGCTAGTGCGAGAGAAGGAGTTGTGTAATGGGGACAGGGGTTAGAGCATTTTTCGTCTCAAAGAAACTAGACTATAAAAAATTATATCAGTACCGCTACAGGATGTGCTCACATATTTGGCACCTTTTAGGCACGACAGCGTCTCGATGGTAGAGCTTTATCACCCCAAACGGTTCTAGTAGAAATCCATCGACCTCGAAGGAGCTAAGCTGCTCTGAGCTCGTACCGAGCCGGCACGAAGATCACGAGAATGGTAATAGCACTGCATGGCGTTACCTTACTTCCAACTCGGAATACTAGATTTTTGAGAAACCGATGACGAGCAAAGAGGAAGGTCTGATGGTTATCGAGGTATGCAAAAAGTTGTCTGACAACACGACTACTCCAATGGTGAAGCTGGATCGAAGAGTGAGGATCCTACGCTCATAGTAAAGGCCCCGACAACTATCTTGCTGTTAAGCAAGAAATTATGGCAGGTGATCGGTGGCTGGTTTCCCCAAAACCATTGGAAAGGCGTCATGATTGAGATGTTCGCGTATCACACCTTTAAAATGCCAGTGAAGCGACCTTGATGAGAGTCTCGATGAACAGTTTGAGCATTTCCACGTCACTAAGCGCTATGGCAGCCACCTACATTGAAAAAGTGAGAACCGTGACCTTCTCAGACAGCCTTTTGGCTGGTTAACTACGTATCTCGCGTACTACCGAAGAAACATAGTACATACGTGCATAATTGCGGACAATTATCCATGGCAAATATAGTTTGATTTGGTTTCGTCTTTTTTGCCCTCAGAACTCCACGAATCACATGAGACGTCTCGAAAACTTTACTGCGCTTCGATTAGGAAGGAGAAAAACGACGAAGATATGTCGTTTGTTACTGCACTACGACACACATGACGATTTCGACGACACGAACGAGGGTCGTCATTCCGGGATACTCCGGAGGATCGAACAAATGCGATACCGAAGGTAACCCTCATCCGGCACAGCAGCAGCTAAGGAATTGTCTGAATTTTTCTGTAGTGACCAATCTAGCTTCGTCCATTAGAAACTGAATAGTCTGAGAAAGAAAACACAGAAACTTGCTAAACAAGATTTCAAAAGAAAAACTATATGGAGAGGAGGATATGCACTTAGCTTTACCGATTTTACGGCATCAGATTCTCCTAATCGAAGAATCCTGGTATCGAATTGAACGAGTCTACTATGGATTACATAGTGTCCCCAACGTCCATGAGGATCGATCTAACAATTCAGCATCGTTGTAGAATACGTAGAGCAGTGCAATGAGAGCGGCAACAACCAGATTTGTCGACGTTCTTGAGCGAATAAGCAATGGCAAAAAGTATTAGATCAGGTATTCCGAACGAAAAAGCGGTTGATGCACGGGGCTCTGGGCCCGCTTCTGACTTCGCGCGTCACAGAAATTGAGGGAGAGCTATAAGAATGACTTCAATGCGTAATCAGAGGATTTGATAAAAAAAATCATGATGGTGTGTATCGGTAGAGGTGCTCACCACGACAACGAGTTTATCGTAATCGGCGACGAAGAGTCCGAGTTCTCGGAAACAGAAGTTGAGCAATCGAACGAAAGCCGGTGGGACCACAGCCGTGGCCGTCGCGTGCGCAGTCATTTTGCGAACGACCATGGGCGGTGCCGGCGACGACGAAAGCGGGAGGGGCGAAAGATGACGTACCGTATGTACAAGCGAACACAGACGACTGCGGTGTGGCTGGTTGGTGTGAGGTTCTCGGCTGGCAACGGCAGCAGAGAACCACGTCGGCCTTCTCTTCAGGTTGAGCCCCGACTTCCTTTGCGTGTACTTTGAACCCGGTGCGTTTATTGTTCACTGAACGCGCAAACTGAAGAAAACAATGGCGGCCGAAAAACGGTCAGATACGTCTGGAAATCTTGCCATGCCGTTGTTGGTCATTTGAGTTCTCGTTCCGATTACGATCTGGGTTCTACTCACTGCTTGTGATCAGTTGGAGCCGAGTTACAATGCTTCACTTGCCACTGCGTTTGTGGAATCATTTTATGAATTCTCGAAGCTTTTCTATTTAAAAAGCAATATTTCAACGGTTTCGCCAATACGAATAGAAGGTCTGAGTTGATGGCTAGCTCCTATGGATTGTGCTCCCTAGCGTCATTTTCTCTCGCAACGAAAGCCTCGATATCCTAAGAGGTAGGAGGGAGCTTTAGAAGGAACTGGCTGGTTTAGATGAATGTGTTGTATGATTAATCTATACCTGACTTACTAGGAGAAACTGTCTTTACAGCTTTACCCAAAGAAGCCCACATATCGCACTCAAAGGCACAATTCGAATATTTTGCAGCAGTAGCCCGTATTTCTCCCGGGGGAAGCTTTCGTGGAATTTTTTTGTGAGGGCACTATCCACTTGTATACGCATGACATATCTGGCTGCTTTTTTATGCCTATTAAGCACGTAATGACTGAACTGTCTCTCCATATTCACCACGCACTTCTACACGGGTTCGAATCCGGCCACTCCGCTACTGAAACCCATTGAAACTTGTGACAATTATTAGCCCCTGAAACCCCATCCAAGCGATTCCGCGCACGCGTCTCTCTATCGCTTCATAACCTAAAATAAAAGGTCGAAATTCAAGCTCGATATAGTCAGCCGATTGCGATATTATGAAACCCTCTTGATCTGTTACCTGCACCCAAATAAAAGTAAGAAGTGCCCCACTATAGCATTTATATGGAATATTCCAGAAGATCAGCTGGAGAAATCTGTGCTATTGTGAAGTTTTCGGCAGTTACTTTCCTCACAATCTAAGAGTTCCCTCGATTTTTTACAGAGACAAGTCTAGGGCACCTCAGGATGCCACACGGGTCACTATCCGGCTGAAGAACTGTGTTCAACAGCCCATATCGAAACTTGTTCGCTGAAAAATTCGCAACCAGTGTGTTAAGAAGGCGGCGATCAGGTTCAAAAATATGTATGGCAGCGTTTATTCCCGTGGCTTTTGTGATATAGTATGTCACGCAACTACTCTCGAAATAGTTTGTTGAGCTGCGAAGAACGAGGGCGCTTTCGTCGCTTGGCGCGCGATCCCCGCAAATCATTACGGCTCATCGCACGGTCACCACGAGGGGGAACGGAACATTCGCCCAATTCCGGATGAACGCTGCAAAATGTGCGGCGAAATTCATTGTGATTAAAACGATTCTGCCGCGTACTATTGGGGCTCGAATTTGAAGTGGCGTAGATAATAGTATCAGCTGGCCCTACTTATCCTATCTACTTAAGACCTGCAATGATAGGCACCAGAGTCGTTTAAATCACCACGAATTTCACCGCCTCCATTCAGAGTGGGGTGAATGTACCCCTACCCACCACGAGTGGTGGGCAATGCTTCAAACTTCAGCTTCAAGTACTTCAGCGCGCGCGGGTATTCGAACGCAATCTAAAACGCGTCATGGAGTAATTAATGAAATATGTCTCATAAAAGAAGCTGAATAGATTTATTAGAGGATAAGGCGAGCCGATTTCTCTATTGTGTAGAATATAGAGGGACTAAAAAATGAGGCAGTAAGGCGGTGAACTGAGAATGATTCTTCACTAAAAACGTGCAGAACCGCAGCAGCACCAATGATGTATTCCCCAGTAGTCACCAAGGATGCCATATGGGGCGCTGCCTGCTCGAAAAGCGACCTACATAAAACTGGGATCTAAATATCGTCAACACCAGAAAGCCACCGTATTTCAGCAGCCTTGCAGAGGCTGCATCATTCCTAGTGAAGCACAAATGTTGAAATCGAAGATCCAGTCGTAGCCCATGGCAAGGCGATTCATCCATGTATGGTTCAATGTTGTATCGACTCTCTGGCACACAACTGATAGCCCATCTAAATGCTCCTTCCATGCCACTTCTGTCACCCATAAACTTTTAAAAGCGCTTCACTTCTTATTTCAAGCTCTTTTTTCCCAAAAACCGTCGTTATAGTAGCTTTCTTTGCTGCCTTTGCACTAGTTTTTACCATCACTTCCACTTTTCACTCAAACTAGGTATCTTGAAATAAACGTAAGCTGTGCCTGGGAGGTCGACTTCGGCCCTATGCAAAGTTCTCCCTTTTATTTCTCGGATCTGTGCTCGACTTTCTGTTGTCTGGCTTCATGATTTCGCTGCTTGATGCTTGCTACGGTTGCTAAGATTTGCTTGCCCCCACCAAATCATTTTCGTGTTCAGTAATCATATACCTGTGCTGGGCACTGTTCGAGAACTGCTGATCTTCGTTCTTCCAGTAGGCTCTCTATGTAATCCGTATGTCAGTCTCACTTGGGATGTTCTTATACCCGCATCAACATAATCCCGAATGAGGAAACTACATTTGAAAGTGGCTGTGGATAGTTGCTCTACTACACATGAGACTATGTTTGCAGCTTATTTTACAATCATTTTCATAGTTACCATTTTATTTATTTGCAAATCAGCCATCATATCATTCTCAGCATCCCGCAGCCTATGCTCGATAAAAAATTGCCCGAGCTTGTTTTTTATGTCGAATGAGTTTTTGCTTTGACAGCACATACTTGTACTGTGAACTACATCAATCACCCTTCACCCGTCCTTCCGTTGATCGTCTACTGAACTTAATAGTAAACAATTAAATAATGTGTAGCGGAGAGCATGAATACAGAGCCCGCAGTAGGAAAAATTGTGCTTGCATAGATCCCGGCATGTGACCATAGAGGAAAGCATTTTTCTCGGCAGGGATACAGTACTGTACTGTACTGTATGCGACTGCACATCTTCACTGCAGCTCATAAAATCTTGTTGAGAAGCCTCCGACGTATTTACGTCGTTGTAATTCCTTTACTCTGAAATAGGTTACGCTGAAAACACCATATCTTTCGGAAATTTGCAGATTCTGTACCGGGGTGTGTGTCAAGTCGTGCGTCCGAGGGCGCGCGCGGCAAATTGCGCGGCGAAATTNTCTTTCGGAAATTTGCAGATTCTGTACCGGGGTGTGTGTCAAGTCGTGCGTCCGAGGGCGCGCGCGGCAAATTGCGCGGCGAAGTTCGTGGCAAATTTGGACGACTCCGGCGCCTACCATTGGGACCCATATCTGAAGTAGAGTATATTAGTAAGGTCAGCTGATCCTACTATTCTACTGTACTTCAAAATTGGGCCCAAATAATAGGCGATAAAGTCGTCAGAATAGGTATGAATTTCGCCGCGCAATTTGCCGCGCGCGCCCTCGGACGAACGACTTGGCCGACCCCCTCTGTACCGACACTTTCGTTCCTGAACACAAAAAATTACAGCGAACTATAACCAACTATGACTTTTGATCGGGGGAATTAGCAAAGTTCTATTTCTTCAAAGCTGTTTTTCGGAGTTCCTTTCCACGATAAACATTCACCGAGCTTCCAACCACCTACGACATAAGTGCATCCTGATAAATCGACGAGAACTTAACTAAACCGTTGGCGTAGTGAACAATATTTTTGTGATCTTGAACGGTACATCATCTATGGAAGACAACTTAAAAATCCGTTGACACCGCTCGAATTAATCAGCAGTACTGCGGCACAGTTATGTGTGGAAGTGGCTATCTCAAAACGAAGCAGTTGTGTCCAATCCAATGATATAGCTAAAACTATCAAGTAATCATCGAATAGATGCTGAATGGACACGGTTTTGGAAATGAATACTTTTCAGGGCTTAACAATCAACGTTCCAATAGTGAAGAACATAGGTCTACCGTGGAAGATCGATCTTACGAAAGCTCATTAAGAAGATAGCCTACATATTTGTGGACAATGTGTGATCAGAAAGTGTCAAAGCTTCGAAAGCCTCAGAACGAGTTTACTCCCACACATGAAGATATTATGGAAGAAATGTTCAGGCGTATCGCAGGATTCATCAAAAATTGTGGGAGTTACATTAAAAGCACCGGGCCAATCAATCAAACCAATAAAACGAAATAAAATACATCGGAAGTAATGAGAAGCATGTTGATGAAAGGGATGGAAAGAGAATCTAACTTGTTCAGAACTGACCTTGTATAATAAATATAACTTCTACCCAGGTACAGCTTAAAAAGTAACAGAAAATTAACATTAAAGCGTAACAGATTAGAGAGATTTCCTGCTAATTTTTTCACTGAGCCAAAGCAACATAAATTCCATGTTCTCTCATCTTGAAACCTCGGCATGTCTGTTGTACTTGAAACTGATAATTTTTGCTTCTGCCACGAGGTTGTTAGGTGGGAATCTTTATTCTGGCCGACGTTTCGACGGACTCGTCGTTTTCAAAGGCCTGAAAATGGCTCAAAGCTTTCGATTGCACACTACCCCACCAAGCGCCTCCTCCGCTCTAGCATTTCTGACCTTCTATCAGGAACGCACGAAAA
>UZAF01019829.1:0-13607 GCA_900617895.1 Haemonchus placei | reverse complement strand
AAAGTAAGCAAATGCCACCGACCGATAAATAGCAAGTACTAAGACCACTCAAAGGCACAGTTCACGATAAAAATGGTTTCTGAGATTCCCCCACAGGATGGATTTGAGGCCTTCGCGTATACCATATTTGGCACTATTAGGTAGAGAAACGGCCTAGTTAGGGAGTTATAAAGGCTCAATGATTAGCCCGTGTGTATCCTGGGATGAGTTTCACCGGCATTGTAGAGGCTGCACCGATCACAAGGGAACCCATGTAGGAAATTCAAACAACTTGTCATGAGCCATAGCGACAGTGAAAGACAGTTCTGTACATTTCCGGCTTGATGTAGTCAGTTCTTTGTGCAGTTGCAATAACTGAAATCTCGTCCGAATGCCCCTTCCATGTTATTTCCAGTCATGGCAATCTCGTCCAACCTTTCTTTTCATTACTTTTGAGGAGCCGTACTTTTCTCGAAATCGGCGAATTCTCCTGACTGACGAACTATTCCCGATCTATACTTACGATTTTTGAATAAAAACGGGTACCTGAAATTATCGTAAACTGTGCCTTCAAGTACCACTGCCAAGAAAGGCATGGTTATGAGGAATAAATCATGTATAGGAGAAATGCTATGGTAAATTACCAAAGGTAACATGCTCCAGCTTCTTTAGAGTCCCACCTCGTGGTCGAGATGGTTATGACTTCACCCATTCGTATCTAAATTTCGGACCTGAGCAGCAAAACTCCTCTTATTTTCTCACACCAAGCTATCGGAGCACCAAATATCAAGGTTCTACTTTTGTGGGAACTGATATACTTTCGGGGTTACACCTTGAAAGGTAAGTTAGAGACAGAGTTATGAGTGAGAAGAAGATCTATGGATGGGAACCACTGAGACATGATTGTCAACGACCAACAATGCAATGTGTTACTTAGAGTCTTGGAAGAACAGCCCAGGACCCAGCAACCAATCAAGTCTGTAGGAAATAAAAAAACAGTGAGAAGTAATTGAATTATGGCATCGGGACAAATGAAACTTAGCAGTAGATGAGAAANGGGGTTACACCTTGAAAGGTAAGTTAGAGACAGAGTTATGAGTGAGAAGAAGATTCTGTGAATGGGGACCATTGAGATATGATCGGCAAGGACAGACGATGCAATGAGTTACTTAGAGTCTTGGAAGAACAGCCCAGGACCCAGCAACCAATCAAGTCTGTAGGAAATAAAAAAACAGTGAGAAGTAATTGAATTATGGCATCGGGACAAATGAAACTTAGCAGTAGATGAGAAAGTGCAAAAGTATTCTGAAATGGGAATACTTAAAATGAAAATGAATCGTACTTTGAGAAACCTAGAGGAAAAAGGCGTCAAGTAGCTGCCAAACATCACCATGGGATCTCTTAGTCGGATCTGGACCAGTAGGCAGCGATACTCATTTATCACACATGGTCAGACTTGGACTCAACGGAATTTCAAAACCCGCCCAGGACGCGACCTTTCTCGAGGAGACGCAAACTGGGTATTTGTTGGCGATATGACTGGCACGGCTGGAAGGCGAAGGCCCCAATAAGGAGAACTCAAAGGTAATGGTCACATCGGTAGGGGCTTTCAAGAAAATCGAAAGAAGTCATTGAAAAACTGTGAAATAAGACCGTGACCTACGCATGCGTTGATGATGATGATTGCCGAGGAAAGATGATTAACCTGGTCCTCAAACAAGTTCCATATAGATGCCCTACGGCTATAGATTCGGATCCATTTCCTCCTTGAGGTGGATTCACTTCTCAAGAGATGGGCACCCGTCAAGTCTCGAGCCCCTCTCCTCAAAACCACCCCGTGCATAAAAACAAAATACAAATAAAAGAAATCATCTGGGAATCATGTTGGAATACCAAAAATGAGAAGTCTGAGAGTATCCGACGACGAATGAGCCAAGTTCAACTAATAATGCGAACAGTTATAATGAGTATCTCAACTGGAAAGTAATTCTGTGAATGATTTTCGAGAAACTGATATGAATTGAATTAATGTTTTCTTTATCACGATTCCATAGAGGAGCAGGAGGCGGAAAGGAGGAAAGTCGATACCCCATGCAGAATGAGGTCACAAGCATAGAAGACCAGGGCTGAGCCATGCTCTCGACAGAGCTACTTATGTATGTGGCCTATACACTGACGCGCTGGCTAGCCTATGCATGTACAAGTCAGTGCTTTCATCCTTCCAGGCGAGTTGGTACCATTAAAGCGACCCGGAGGAATATAGAAGCTCAGTTGGTCTAGACCCCTATTGATTCGGGATTCAAGCCCGTGACCATGCGTGTGTGATAGCGCGCCTCTTACCACTACACCAGCTCGCCTGGTAACGCTGTTTAGCCTACCCAAACAGTTAGCAGGAATGTAGGAGCCAGCCGAATCTCTTGAATCAGTGTTCATGCCACCAATCGGCGAGACACGCATGACTCAAACTGATTGACCCTTGAGGGACAAAGGGGGCACATTCCATGTACGGGCCTGGAAACCTCAAAATGGAGTAACGAGATGTGACAACTACTGGCAGAACAACGAAACCGGCTAGGGCCTAACGCTACACACGCGAGGTGTGCCCTCCAGTAGCCACTACCAACATTTGAATGAATCAGAGGATTTGAGTCCATTTTTACATGAAGGATGAGGAATCTCAGAAGCGTCTAGTGTCCCAAGACCACCTTAAAACTCATGAGGAGTAGTTAATCGTCAGTGAGATAGATTCCGCCGAATGGATAACCCAAGGTAGAGGAGTTTACAATGACAATTCACCGCCAAACTCAGATGGGTTTTTGAAAAAGAAAACCACAGAAGAGCGTCCAGATGTCAGTGAAGATCATATATGACACTGCTCCGACAAAAAGATCCATTTGGAAGAGTGGTAGGAACGTCTCTCTAAGCTGCAACTGAATGGATCTATCAAATGGGAAGAAGAAGACACAAAAAGCTTGGAATGTGCTGAAAACATAGCCAGAGCGGTTGAACCAATGGGCTGAAAATAGAGGCGAGTGATGTCGTGGGCTTCAGCAGCAAAAGCTCATCAGCATATCCAACTCCTTCAGCTCTCCTTGAAGCCCCACCGCTCGGAATGTGCCCTAAACGTATAATTTGCTAGAATATATGGGTGACAATGCCCATGGGTGGCATTAGCTTCAGAAGTCGTTATAAAGTCGAACAAACCTACAAAGAAAAGCAACTACAGTAAGATCTATCAAAAATAGTCTCCGATGGGTCCACCCACATAGGAACGGGCAGCGAGGATAGGAGGACTGCACAACAGAATCCACTGAGACAGTGCCCATATGTGGCATCGGTTGGGTGGTGTCGGACCCGGTGAGAAATTTGAGAAGGGCGCCCCCTCTATTCCTTTCGAAAGTCTCATTCATTTTTCTTAGGAATATGCAACAGCTATGAATGAATGGATAGGGAAGACAAATCGTCCCACGCTCTTTTCCCTCCCCCCTCCCAACAAAAGACCTGGAGGCGCAAGTTGCGGAGGTGTCCCGCTGGAGAAAGTGGGTAATACCTTGAGTTCCAGAGGTCGTCTGAGGTTCAAACACGGAAGTGTTCCCTGACGTGAGTGACAAACACAGAAGAAGAGGAATGCATGGTGAGGCCCTAAGCTGGAAGCGATTCCAATGTATGCGTTGGTGACAAGTTTGAAGGCCATGGCACAGTTTCAGGCTGAATCGAAGACAACTGCTATGTTTTTGTGTCTCGCTTCCATTCGCCAACACATCCGGTCCCCAAGACATTGTTCTGAATTCGATGTGTTTCAAAGTTTATGTGGAAACGAGGGGAGAAAAACCCCTGAAACTGCCATATGGCTCGTCTAAATTGTGGTAAATGATGTGATTTCTTCCGAGGCCGGCTGACATCTTTCGGCTTTCTGAAATGCCATCAAGAAAGACGACCCTTTTTGAGGAAGTGAAAAGTTGGCTTGTTTAAATGCAGCGAAAGCTGTGATGGCTGCCGATGCCGCTGCTACGAAAACAATACAAATTGGCGGAAGTTTAACGAACCAACTTGCTGAAAAATTGATTCCAGCGTTTTCCGTTCAGATCGAAGCGGTCCGAATCGAGGCAGCCTTGAAAACGACAGTAATGGGAACTCCCATTAACGATAGTAAGGTAGAGACAAGATAGAATCTACTACTCAGTAAAGAATGAGATGTGGCAAGTTGATGGTAGGTTGCTTACGGTATCGACACATGACTTCCCACAACATTTTCAGAAAATGGGTTCTGGGCTCCCAGAGTAGCCAAGTCCTCTATACCTCCCATCCATAATTTGTAACCGTTCTCCCTAAGAGGACGATGACACTCATTTCCAACGGTGTCCCACTGAATCCTTTGCAGGAAAGAGGGCTGGCCTTTGCGGAACCGGTGAGTTCAAGAGGCTAAGGGAAGCTATGGGAATGACATTTAGGGTTTTGTAGTCTATTCCGTGGATACAGTAACGGACTCCAGCAATCGAATGACTGACGTAGTGGCTGGTAATGGTTGTAAGAGAGTGGAGACGACAAGAGAAACTGCTCTGGCCCAGTCCATGGGAGCATATTTAAGTTTCGCTGAATCTGCACCCATTCTGACTCTGACTCATGACTGCGACGTGACTGAGCAGAGAAGGCATTTGAGGGTTACGTTGACTGCGATTGGGTGCTCACGATGCATCTCCTCTACCTTTCTACGTGGATCATTGCCCGGAGGACTTCCATCAAAAGTTTGCTTGACTCTATTGGAGGGTTCATGGGCATCAAGCCTTACAGCCATCGTCGTTTGTACGTTCATTTCTTCCTATCCTATACCTCCGGAACCTGAGCCTGAGAAAGTCCCAAACGACCTCGAAAAGATCAAAGGCACAGTTTACGATAATTTTGAGGTACCCGTTTTTATTCGGAAAACTGGAAGTATAGATTGGGAATAAGTCATAGGCAGTGAAGAAAGCGAGAGAATTCGCCAATTTCGATAGAAATACGGCTCCTTAAAAGTAGGGGAAATAGAGATTGGACGAGATTGCCACGACTGAAATAACATAGAAGGGGTATTCGGACGAGATTTCAGTTATTGCAGTTACGCAAAAATCTGACTACATCAAGTCAGAACTGTACAAAACTGTCTTTCACTGTCGCTATGGGTCATGACAAGCTGGTTAAACTTCCTACATGGGTTCCCTTGTGATGGTTGCAGCCTCTGCAATGCCGGTGCAACTCGTCCGAGAAAACACAAGAACCAATCTTTGAGCCTTAATAACTCCATAAGCGGGCCGCTTTTCGACCTAATAGTGCCAGATATGGTATACGCGCGGGCCTGAGATTCATCCTATAGGGGAATCTCAGAAAACTTTTTTATCGTGAACTGCGCCTTTAAGCAAAGAACGAATCTTTAGAGAACAGCTTTCAAGAGGATTTTGTCGAGGAAAAGAAGAATTGCTTATCAAATCATGCAGCAGATCTTCAAAGATTCAAGAGAAACTTGCAGAACAAATACAGAATGCTCTGGTGGCTACAATGGGCTCAATCGACGGGGTTCAAGAAGTGTTAAGTGAATGTATTGCCACATCCATCAAAGTCACCACTCTGTCTGACTGGCACCTGCTGCTGTGTCAATACGTTTTTATCCCTTGCCAGTAAAAACCTTTCTTCCCGGATTTACTCAATATCAATAAATTCCTGGGGTGTAAAATAGCGGTACATCCTTCGTGAATTCCACCAGCACATCTGGTAACTATGAGCCCATTGAAATGGGGTAAAAAGGGATCATCAAATGGGGACAACGGCCCAGAGCCTTACTTCATACTCCTTTCGTACGACAGGTTCGTTTAAGAATGGTACATCGGGTCTTCATCTCTGACAATCCATTTATTTTCCACGAATCAAACCACTGATCTAGGATTTTCCTTACCCATTCAACATTAACTAACGAGCTTGAGCACCTGTTCAGGAGGTTGTATACGGTATCCAAGACAATCAAGTGTATTTAGACAGAATTTTGAAGCCCCCAGGCGTTCGTGTTATATCTAGGAGGGTTTCAAATCCGAAGCGAAATGCAGCACATGCAAAATCATTTATCAACTATCTTGAAATAAATTGAATTTTGTTGCAGAAATGAATTTGGTAGGCTTTTTGTCATGGGCCAACACTCCATTCTCTTCAATTTCCCAGTCTATGCAAAAACGAACATCGATGAGATGAGGCAGAGGCGGCGAGAGCTGTGTGTCTCACAAGAAATCCTCCGCTAAGGGATCCCGCAACAAGTTTAACAGTAGGGACCGATTGTTCCGCATGGGACTCGCATAGCGGTGTGTAAAGAGTTGTTTCGAAAGTCTGCGAACATCTCCTGATCATCCCAGAAGTCACATAAGGGGTTAGTAGGTTACTGTCCCGTCTGACAGATACGCTCCGTATACGACTTCTGTTCAGAATTATAGTGGCCGTTTAAGTGGGTATATGGCATACACAATGACGGGTGGCCAGCCCATGTACAAACCAGTGCTGGCATCCTTCCAGACAAGCCTGAAACCAATTAACTGATCCAGGAGAGAAGGAATGCTTGGTTGGCTTTTGCGGATATCGATCCAAGGTCCGTTTCCCGGACTATGCCCATGCGATGATGCGTCACTTGCCACTACACCAGCCCGCCCCTACAAAGCGGAATAAGTGAGTAAAGGAGCTGAGGTTTGACGAAATCGAAACCAATTTGGAGAGATACTCAATTAATTTAGCCTTTTCAGCGATACATTCACGATTTCCAGCTTTATCACCTCTTATCACAAATGATTGCAACTGATTGAGTTTTTTTTTTTGAGAAGTTTATTGTGAATGGTGAGCCTTGAGCATCCTCTGGGACGGCAGCATTTTGTGAAATGCTACCTTGATCTGTTTCCGCACTACAAACTGGATTCTGATGCTACAATGATGGGAGGTTCCCTCAGTCGAAACGAGGACATGGAAGCTCTCATTACTGGGAATGCGATCTTAGTTGGACTTGCTGCAGCTGGGAAAACGGATTAAACATGAGAGCGACTTTTTTCTTGGTTCGTTGCCTTCAAGCTGTGAAAATTCTCATGGGGAATTACATTTCACAGTGTTATACAGCTGAATGGGACAAGTTTTTCAACTTTTTCCATTTGGTCTCGCATACACCCACTGCTGGTTCTCAAACTGGGCATTAGGGCAAGGGTATCAGAGTTCAACGGAGTTTTTCAACAACTACGAGCGATTGAAATGGGTTTAATGTCTTTCATAAAGTTCATTCGGGGGGTCATGACTAGCCCTTGGGGACCCGGATGACGTATGAGGTCAGTCACGGAACAGCCCGACTTCCGCACGACGTCATCATCAGCACGTCGTCAACATTGACGACCTCGAGCGCTGACGTCACCATTTCACAATATTTGCATTGTCCCCGTTGAAAGGTTTCACCCGAGCACTTAAAGGATGGGAGGGAGGTTCGAAAAATTCCTGGGAAAGGGTATGTTGTAAATCAAAGCGGGCGAAGTGGCGATTTGGGGACCCCGATTGTTGATCGTAGACCTTGTGTCCGTCCACCTGACTGAACACTATCCAGCCATGCGATGAAAAAACGAATTAACTTCAGCAATCATGGCGAAATGAACGTATTCACTTGAAAGATTCGTATGAAAAAGGATATTATCCACGAAATTGCCACGCTTCAAGAATCCGCTAGAAATTGACAAATAAGTCGGATCGGCGACTGACTGTTGCTCGGGACCACCCTCAGTCAGCCCAAAGAATTTCTTTTAGCAATATGGGAAGATAAACTTTGAAATCCCGGCAATAATCGGATGAACATATCAGAATATAGTGCGAAAATTTGCTTCAGACTGAATGAGAGTAGTTGAGAACTGCTTTGGGACGCGCCCTGTGTTCGGCTTTCATTCAAAATCGAAGCTGCGATTGAAAGTGTACGTGACCTGCACAATGACTTGNNNGCATTTCTATCCTCTCGGGCAAATATGAACCGGTTACCTGAACCTGAAGAGATCGAAGAACTCGTTGGCCATAACGAGTATTTATCCGGGACTCGATCCCGGATGATGCTGGGGGAATAGCGCCACTCGCCACTAAGCCACCTCCTTCCACAATGAACACAAGACGTTATGTGTGCGAAATGTTGCAATATACATATGTGTATTCACAGCAATAATAAATTTATAGGACTGTCCATGGGGCCGGATTCGAAACGACACTTGCCGGCATGAATACGACTGGCCATGACAAATAACCCAAAGCAGAGGCCGGCTAAATAGATTGAGCCCCTGGATATCATTAAAATCCTGACCGTTTAAGGGGAAAATTCATTTTTAAGTAGATTCCCTCTCCCTCTGAGCAGAGACAAATCGCTGGGCTTACGTTTGGTCAACAAAGCACCTCGTTTTTGCTGTTCTACCCTTTTCCTTGCTCACATTTGCCCTCGAAACAGAAACACTCCATTCTGCTGGTCTCCATAGGCAGCAAGTTTGAGAAAACCACCTTTTCCGAGAAAGAGTGTCTCAGCGGACTTTCAGAGTCATTAGGAACCCACTTCTGGGTTAAGTTCGTCAATACTTTTCCGGAAGCTGTTCTAAGAAAACTCATCTAAGCTGAATTATTTAGAAAAGTGAAGTGGTTTGGGAGATAGTCCTGGACAAGGGGATTCCGGAGGAGAAGCTCTATGTTAACACCAACATGTGAGCAATGGAAGGAAGGAGTTGAGAAGTGAAGAGTCAGTAGGTGCAGAATAATCCAACGAATCCAATGGAGCAACAGCTGTAGGAACTGGTGGATACCAAGCAAATCAAAACCTTACAATTTCTAAAATCCTCCTAGAAAAATACTTTTAGAAGCAGAAGTTCTAGAAGCTCTAAGAAAATCTTTTTGATAGCTAAAATGGACCACGGCAGAGTGCCTGGAGCCCAAGTACTTCAACAGTAGTTCAGTAGTTCAACAAGTAGTCCAAGTAGTGCATATACGAGTACGGTGGCCAGGAAACACACTTATGGGCTGGAGTTCAATCCGGAACCAAACGCTCTACCCATAAATCAGCACTTTTAAGGAAATTGCCACATTCAACCATTCAACAGCTTAAACCTTCTAGCGAAGGTACCCCGGTACTAATACCAGCTAGCCAAAGTACCCCGGAGCTAACCTTTTGAGGACGTAGTACTCATTGATATCGCCTACACCATACAAACTGGAACCAATAAAACCGAAAAGGGCTCCCATATGATGGGTAATCCCATGAATGTTAGCTATGTAGGACTGAGAAAAGACGTCCAATCACGGATCGAGTTACCTTTGGAACAAATCACAGACCTTCCTCTTCCCTGGAGGCTCTAAGAAGAAGACTTCTCGCCTTCCCTCCCTTTTAGGACTCTCATAGATGGGGTGACTACACTTAGGTAGATCCAAGTCCTACAGAAAAGTTGTACCTTTCAGTCCTACTCGAGAACTTCCGTGATTTTCAAGCAGTTGTTCAAAAATTAACGGCTAGGACTATTGCATTCAAGAACAGAGCTCTAATTTTTTCAATTTTCGGATTTTTGGGAAAATGACGGGTGATCTCAAATATTGCTGGACTGAGAATAAGTGATTGCAAAGAACGGATAAAGTGCGACTTCAGGAATTGCAGGAGACCAACTGAATAGTCAACCAGTTTGAGTAATCAAAAGTTGTTTACCAATCATTGAACACAAATCGATCAACACCAATGACATGCTTTTTCACACACAATAACGGGCTGAATAATCATACGTCAGCTACTGAACAAACTGATGGGTCGCCGAGAGGAGGCAATTCATTTCTGAGTAGATCCCATGAACGAAGACAAATGGGCTGAGCTTGCTAAGTCAACATAACCACTGACGTATTAAATCCCTGATTGATCCAAAGCCCTTCAAAAGAAGGGTGGAGGTCTACACGAAGGGCCTATTATGAAGCCCAGATATTCCCATTGAACCCCGTCCATCTGGATTCAGGAGCACATGAAATGAATGATAGCAGTAGCTGGCTCGGAGGAAATAAAGTTTTCTTCCCTGTCACTGATCAAAACCGCTTCGACGCTGTCCTGTCGACGCTGTAGACTTCCATTTGTAGTCACAATGGCGTTAGAGGCCTAGACGGCTTATAAAATGTCTTGAGCCACCCTATGGGGAAGTTTTATTCGCCCATTGTTCTCCCATCAAAGTCGGATACCAACTTGCCGGCATTCATGATTCGAAGGACCGATTGGTCGAGGTGGGATTCGATTCCCGGACCCCAACTCTTATTGCAGGGGAACCTCTTGGCTTCCCATTACTACTTGGCCCATCTGAGTCGGCTTAGGTGTAGTAGTCGAAAAAATGGCAGGTGCCATGTTGATTCAATCCAAGCGCCAGCAGTTTGTTTTTGTTTAATGGGCTCTCCAAGGAACTTCAGGAACTATTGGACCCACCGCCGTAGGTACCTCTGGATCGTGCTTCACCCTCTCCATCTGGGTAAATCTCATTCCAAGGTGAAAATGCTCCCAAAAACATTTTGACCTAGGTGATGACCTGGGAAGTTTACACAACCCTTGACATTGAGAGTCTTCATGATGAGCCTCTGGAGTTGCGAAAACTTAAACAATTCTGGATTACTTTGCCAACATCCCTCCCTGTCAACGTTCTACCCCTCTCGAGCAAATTGAAATTTGCTGCTTATACATCCCCTAGAAAGTGGAGCGGGAGCGAATATCGAAGTGAAGTCATGTTTCTACCCCCTCAAGAATCAGCTTGATTTATTTTGGGAGAGGTCTCTTCGAGGGTAAAGGTTTACACGAAAGAAAGGTCAAGGAGAGAGGAAAAGGCTTGCACAGAAGCGACCCGAGGCGGTGGCCCAAATTGAAAGGGAGGGTAGCACTTTTTCAGGGTGGCACGAAGGGAAAAAACTGCCGAGGATAATGAAAGGACAGTAAAACAAAGTTCTCAAAGCCACTTACATCCAAGTAAAAAATGTCAAAAGTAAAGTGTCTATAGACTTTTGGATCAGTTGAGTCGGCGGGAGACAGAAAGAAGATTACCAAGAAAAAAAGCAAAAATACACAGACGAAAAAAAACGGCATGCACTGGATTGCGATGAAAATTGAAATTAAGATTGCCTCATAATCAGGCATTCGAGTTGAGACCCACATTTCGAACACCGTATTGCCTTCTAGAGCCCAACTTAGAGAAGTCTGGGCCCACTACCACTACAGCGGTACCTTATCACCAGTGATAATATTGTGAAAAGGCGACGATCACCGAAGCACAATTATGGATGGCCGATAGATGATCCCCCGGAGATTTTGGTTGTAAGGCGGAACCTCTGGGACGATCGTTTAAAGGAATTTCACTAATCACAGTGGAAATGATCAGATTAGAGCGCTTAGGAAAGACGGCAGGAAGGGAATGAAGAATCGGCTGGAATTCTGAAGGTATACATTCGTATGACGTAGCTCGTAAAACATGGAATCTCTAATCGACCATGAGAAAATGAATGGGAACGTCATCTATATATAAGCAAAATATGGAGAAAAGTTCCTTTCTGAACAACTTGGGAATCACTTCGTTCCCATTCAAGGCAGGGAACAACTTGGGAATCACCTTGTTCCCATTCAAGGCAGGGATTGCACCCTTACGAGTAAATGGTCCCGTTCCGAATTGAAAGCTTGGCGACGTACTACCCATGTGCACATCCCCAAAAGGTGATGGCTTTGTATGCGAATGATCAGTCCAGCAAGGAATAGGAATGCTCCGGGGAGGAATGATCTAGGGGCGCCTGAGAACCTCTCCAGCTCGGCCCTATTCGGCAACATCCCAGCTCAAAGATCAATCCGTTGCGATTCATGCATCCTTGAAAAAGCTTGTCCTCAACCCAGCCAAACCTCGATTTTTTTTCTCGAAAATTTGGCAAACCAACACAGTCTAAGGGATAGTGAGGCTTTTTGGAGTGGAGCTCGCCCTACGAGCACCACGCCAATGAGAAATTGAAGTGGCGCTAGTTTCAGGGAAAGTGGAAATTGAGCGGAATAATAGAATGGCTTTATTCTGAGAGCTCATTGAAGCATTTCGAGATGACAGGAAATTAGCTGAAAAGTTCCATTTCGAAAGTTTCCGTGTGCATTCCAGCAACTCCCAGAGCTCGAGCGCTACACCTTATCATAGTAGTACGGTATTTCGACGGAAATTGCTTTAATTAGACTTATCGATAGACTTTTACATGAAGCTGATTATTCGTAATGGAGGAGAACTGCGCCTACAGCTTCAAGAGAACCGTTACAGTAGCCTGAGTAATGTAATATGGAAGTTTTCAGAAAAACGGCAGAATTCCAGAAATTCTAGAGGCTTTTCTAAATGGAAGTGGGAAGCAAGTTAACAAGGGACCAAAAAGGTCCTCAGGTTCTTCCAGGCTACCTAATCGATCCCCTTATCCCCTCGATAATTGATATTACCTGAAGAGTACCAAAGAATAGATCTGAAAACAAGCAGCTCACTGAAACCAACAATAGGCCCACCAACAGGCCTTCGAACCCTACAAGAAACTTATGCATAGCCTCATATGCATGGCGTATTCTAAACAGATCCTGTCATGAACACTTTATCAGTCTACCATCATTATAGGGCGTATTCAAATACAAATTCGTTCCCAAACTCGCTCTACTCCTACATATTGTTTATTTATTCATTATATTTTTTCATGTTTGTTTGTTTACTTTATTTAGTCATTCCGGCAATTATCTGAGTGCATTACTCATAACAAAAAAAGGAGTATATAGAAGTAGTCTAACCAAAGTAAACCAAATGAGAAATAGCAGCTCAGGGTATGAGTGAGGGATGGCCCAGGACATAAATGAAAGATGTAGGAGAGCAAGGAAAGAGTCAGACGTGGAATTCTTCCGGCAGAAAGATCCAGAGTGTTCCTGGCGGGGAGGAAACATGACAACAGATAGGATGGCTGGCTCGGAATCACTATGGGAGCCTTTTTCGCGATTCGGTCCCCCCCCCCCATACAACGAAGCCAGGCTGTAAAGTAGCTCACAAAACCTTAGTAAATGAATGGCAACACATTTATACCTATGTCTGCTGCATGGGAAGCTACTACCATGTAGACCCAAGCAGAAGAGGTCGAGCTCATACGGAAAACTTGGCGGGTGAATTTTGCAAAATTCAAGTAAAAATCAGACCCTACCGACAAGTAACAGCTTCCGGTTCTGCAAAAAAAAAGTTACAAAAAGAAAATATAAAATCAAGAATTGTCCGACAAGTCTGAGCTGGAGCTCTAAGGTTCTTGCTTCACTAAAACTCACAAATACCACACTTTTTAGAGAGTTTCTGAGTAAAAATATCAATTTGTCTTGAAAGATTAGATAGAGAAAGTTTATTTCACCAACCACTTCACATCACTTTTCGATTAGAGGAGTTCAATGTTGGAGCGAGTTTACTCGTTTATACTTCGCGGACCCTACGAAATCATGCGCTGCGCATGACCTTTTCTTGCCAATGGAGAAATTTCATTACGACATCTATGCGAGGTTTCATGTCAATACATATATTCAATAGAGCATGTTAAATGGGAGATATTTCTTCAATTCTTCCCATGTCTGATTT
>UZAF01019828.1:8945-21461 GCA_900617895.1 Haemonchus placei | reverse complement strand
GGTGGCCGAAATTCTTCTTCATCGCTCCAAGAACAGCGGTTTTTTCAACTCTATTATTACATCAAACGGAAAATGGATCTGCTTCGACAACACAACTCGAAAGAGACAGTGATACTGCAAAACCCACTCCGAAACCGGATATACACGGCAGAAAGGTGATGCTCTGTGTTTGGTGGAACAGCAAAGGCTGAGTGTAGTTTGAAGTCCTGAATTCGGGTCAAACGGTTACGGCGGACATTTGCAAAGATAAATTGAACCGCGTGGATCAAGCACTGCGTCGTCAAGGTGTCGAAACGACGTCGACAAAATTCCTCCTCGACAACGCCCGTCAACATGTTGCGAAAACCACCTTGGAAAAAAATTGAGGAATAGGGGTTGGGATTTCCTGCCTCATCCGCCTTACAGCCCAGACCTGACTCCATCCGATGACCATCTGTTCCGGTCAATACACCACTCCTTGCTGAGAGAAAATTCAAAAACCGCGAAAAAGTCCAACTCAGGGTGTCCAACTACTTTGAGTTGCAGCCGGCCGAGTTCTTCAAAAGAAGAATCCATTCTTTGCGTAAGCGTAGACAAGAAGTCATTGATAGCAATGGTAAGCATCGTTTGATTTGATCTTGTTTAGTTTTGTTTTTATAATAAAAAAATTTTTCAACTCAAACGCGCATTCCTTTCCGAACAACCTAATATATAATAGGATACTTTCCACTGATGTTGATGCTATTTACCTCATTCTATGATAGTAATCAATTCATTGACAACTATCAGAATTCCTCTTATTACATAGTTATCATTTAGGGTAATCCTTGCCTTATAAACCCATGCTAGCTTTTTATCGGTTTTCATGCATTTATTTGCACATTCCATAACTAATGTAGGTCGACTGCTTTCAGCATATAAAGTATTTCATCGTTAGTTGTAGTCAGATTATTATCTCATACTTGCTCGCTTTACTTCTCGGTAGTACATTTCCTCCTCGCTGTTTATCTACCTCGCCAGTCACATACAGCTCCCTCCCTTGCCTTTAACGACAGTTAACACTGCGCATTTCATCCTTGAACTTTGCCAGTCCTTGTCTTGACTGACTCCTCCTGGACTAGTTCTCTTCTTGGACCACACGATAGGATGCCTACACTATTTTCCGTCTAGGAATTCACATTTACACCTCGAGTCCAGGCGAGCGCAGGCGAAACTAACTTCCCCCAGAAGCAGTGGCACCGGAAATCCTACCATTTTGACAAGCTCGTGGCTCCACCGCCGATGCATACTTCTTGACTAGAGTCGCGAGCACATCAAGTGAATGGTTCTGTAGATAGTAAGTTGAGACGATGACTTCATACGCAAAAAGATTTTCCAATGCTACGAACGTCTTTGGACAGAGTTGTGAGTTTTTTCCTTGTCCCGATCACCACGGTGCAAGCCCCTCCTGTTTAGAGGGTTGTCCACCCTCCTCCTCTAGCCTCTAACGTCATCCACCGCATTTTAGAACATTTAAACAAAATTATAATTGAGGAAGCAGTGCTCCTCTCGTCAGTACCCGCCCAAAGCGAAATTTTGCTTTGTGATTGCTGCTCCTCCATTTGAGTAGCGTTTATTTGAATAGAATCCACAATATGCAAAAATCTGGGATGGCGTCTCGAGTTGTCGCCTTGTGGCACTACTGTGCTTTCATCGTTCTCCTCTCCACATTATGCTCGGCTCTCGAGGGAAGGTTACTTGGTCGCAGTGGTCACGCGAGATCATGTGTACCGCCGTGGTTCCGAAGCTGATTTCAAATCTCTAAACGGTTCTAGGAACAAAGTTGGTAGACCATTTTTTCTGCAGGATTCAAAGAAAAAAAAGACAAAGTATAAAGTTTTTGGGCGTCATTTAATCCTGTATGACGTATGCGCTCCAGCATGGAATGCAGAATGGAAGTCGTATTCTGAATTCAGGGACCAAGCTATGATGAAACCCGGTCACTACTGTGGTATACTAGTGGTGTACTGAGTGCCTATGTGGCCAATACAATGACTTTCGATGGCCAGTCGATGTACAAATCAGTGGTTTTATTCTGTCAGACTAGTTTGGGCTTGTGGGCATGCATAGGTGAAGTGTTCCACTTGCCACTACCCCACTTCCACCTCACCTAATGAAATAGAATAAACAAATAAAACAAATATAGACAACTACTAGAACCTACGGAGTGGATCTGCCAAACATTTGGGAAATGCTTTTATTTGTGGAATGTGCACTCGCTAGCATGATCTTGAATTGCACCTGTTCGTGGGTAGCTCATTAGGAACAGTGGAGATCCATGTTCAGGAAAATTGTTTTATATTAAAACACCTTTCAGGACCCAAATAGGATCAGAAATTTGCGCAGTACTCCAAAAAGCTGCGTCAAGCTTTTGAGTCTCACCTGTGTTCCGTGAGGGCACTCAGGAGCAAGTCGACTTTAATTGACATTGCGTCACAGCAGTCTGGGGCAATAGAGCTCAAAATTTAGGGGTGCCCAATAGCTACACTTTTGAAGTGGCTCCAAAAATATCAGATTGAGTCAAAAAGGTTATATTTTTGAAAAGACTGTCGCTCATTATGTGACTAGCTTCCTCTCCTTTTTACTTTTTACGTGAGAAACACGGTTCTGAAAACAAGCTCTGAGAGCTTATCCTGAAATAGAGGAATACTTGCACCACTGCTAAGAAGAAGTCACAGAGACAAAAATCTGGTGCATTTAGGATGGATAAAGTTCTCAGGCAGTCGCTGAGCGATGTTGACTTGTAGTTAATTGAGCCTTGTGTGGGTATAAACGAGGTGCCGTAAAGCTCCACCTCTATTGAAGCGGAAAATCGAAGCCATGCACTTTTAGTTTCAACGACTTCAGGAACATGCTCTGCGTGCTTCAAGTTTAAGGATGGTCAACTAACTACCTGTGAGTTGTAGCAATCGTCTGCGTCAAAGTGGTAAGATCTTCAAAAATCTTGCTAGTTACCATGGAAGACGCTGTCATGCCAAAATTGGCTTTTAGGTGATCGATGCTCGACGACATTTTTCCAAGCTCTCTTTTCATATTAACGTCTTGCTTCTGTTGTAGAGGAGGAAAGCAGAATGTGAGTCTGGCCCTTTCGAGATTTCTTGTGCCATTCTGCTACCCCTTACTGACTTATTCAAAGTCAAGTCTGCTCGAAGTTTTTCTTTAAATGTATCTATCTTCATTACTTTCATTCCCTCACTGGTCTTATTTTTTGTCAGTCACACGCTGTCACTTTCCTGCGTTTCTCAAGTGTCTTCCCCCAGTGATTCCATTCACTCTCCAGCATCTGTGCAACTATAATTCGGTGTTTGGAAGCCGTGACTGTACAAAAAGGCCGTTTGTTTTGCCGCATTTTATCACGATCACAACATGGTCTTACATCAAGGCCTGGATATTGAATTGTTCTCTAATTCAATATCCTTTATTTGCCTTACTTATCATAATCCCTTATTTTGGAACATGCAAACCGACAAGGGCATTATGTCAGTGGTTAAAAGAGTATTCTCATTGGCTGTCCTAATTTTTGGGGGAGCTCTCGAGCAGCTCGGTATTCGAACAAAATATCAGAGGCTATTTTTTAAATTACACACGTGCTGAGCTTCTGGCATTTTTCCTCCGACTGAGACGGAAGATTCAAATCATCATATAGAATAACTAGGCAATAAATTGAATGCTGAGATAGATGAATGACCCAAGGGACTTTCCGCAAACCAGTCTTTTTTGGGGTGCGCTACCCTTCGAACCTCCTTTTGACATAGGCGTGGCCCTGAAGTTATTTCTCTCACCCGAAGGGTGTCTAGGCAAACAATACTTTATTTACTAGCCACTTCTCTCTTCTACCGAGTAACCATTTCAAAGATCAAAGATAGGAACCGTGCTCGGTATAGTACTGAAGTGACTGTAGTACTGACTAAGTATGTTCACAAAGACTGCTGCCTCTCCCAGAAATGGAGGTATGATATGCTGAAGAGTTCCATAGTAAAGAGTACTGCAGTAAGGTCGTTGAAGACCTTTTCAGACGGAGGGTGACCGGCTTCCTCATTTGCACCGTTACCCCACTCCCCATAAAGCTAAAAATTCAAATTCAAAGTAAAATAAATGAATAAATTAAGTAAGTAAGTAAGAGGCAGAAGTAAAAACTAACGATTTGAAGGCTAAAAACTCACTTTGAGACCCGATCCGAAACCCGATGAAAGAACAACTTTCCCCTATACGTATGATTCCAAAAAACATCACGTAATTATGCTATTGATTTACATTTAGCGGAGCCGCTTGAACGACTAGTCGTTGATCATTTTTAGTATTGACGGTATTATTGTGGTGGAGTGCTTCTTGTCAGCACCTATTTTAATGATTACTTGATGAGGGGCCACAAAACAGAGGAAGCACTTGTCAAGGATCATGTAGAGCATGAAATTCCTGCAAACAGACCAGGTCGTTCAACGATTTCAACGCAACAACGCCAGCTTCTCAGACCAAAACGGGATCTAGCGTTCCCATCGAGAAGTTTTCCCATTCTTTAGGAGTGATATTGTAGAGCGAAGAGAACTTAAATGATATATTTAAACAAAAAGCAGAAATAGAGGGGGAATCGCATTTTTCATCGCATTTCTCTGAAGAAATGAGGTTGGTGCTAACTCTCAAACTTTTGGACCTCATTTGGAATCTTATTGTGTTCTCAGATGATTAAACGGTCCATGGTAACTTCCCCTTCTCATCTTCTCCATTCAAAATCGCAAATGAGTATTACTTGCCGCGGGTAATGTGTACAACTTACTTGTGGTTTCTACCAAAGTTTTCTAGATAGTTACGCTAGCTTTTCTCTGCATTCTGCTCTAAAAGTTAGTCAATCAGAAACTTGAAAACTAATTTGCTTTCTTGTTGCCAAGGACAAACGTTTACTTTCCTAAAATTAGTCTTGAGCTGGAGAATACTCTTGTTCGCATTAGTTAACCTACCTGAGTGTACCCTTAAAAGCATTGTCTGTTCCGGCCCCCCTCTAGCCGCTTAGAGCACGCTTGAGGGAACCCGTCATTCCTCCTCTGCTTGCCAATTTTTTTGTCACAGATGCTGCATCAATTGCTTCTGATTTTAGCATTCTGACGTTTTCCAAGGGTGATCGAGGTCCAATGGGCTGTCGACCTTCAACCCCCGAGGTGGTCACCGTGACACCGCCTGATCCTCCTCCTAGTGATGTGCCAAGCGATCCTCCACCAATGAAACCTCGCTCCTATCGGCCGTCAATTGCCAGTCTTCAGATACCGAATCAAGACGATATGAGCTCTGAAGGCATGAGGTTAGTGCTAACTATCAAACTTTTAGGCCTCGTCTGTATTTTTTATTGTGTTTCTAGATGATCAAACGGTCCACGGTCATTTTCTTTTCCCATTTTCCCTTTCAACTCTTTCAAAAACCTAAGTCTGAAAGATGATTGCCCGAGCTCTGCTTAAAGTGAATAGTTCCACCTGAAGAGTGAAAGAATTCACCAAATACACCCAGTCAATATATTTTCGGAGCCTATGCTAAATGTAATTTTTTCTACTGTTAGAGAATCGATCGCAGGATGTTTGTGGCATGTGCTTACGAACTTGAAATTCCTCTGGGTCGGAAACCAGAGCGTGGAAGCGTCACGAAACAGATAAAATTAACAGATTTTGAATGCTTAACGTGAGTGAAATTTATGAAAACCCAACTCGTTGCAAGCCAACATATACAGTATGGGCCGTAACAGGCTAGGATTTTGCCCCCAAGCTGAAGTCCGCCCAACGACAACGGAAACCACCATCTCCATTGTGTTACTGCGGAGTTAATGGACAGCGTACACTTAGCATCAAGGGAAATGAAGGGGGTGGAAACTGAAACTCATGCTTCATGGCCAGAGTTTTGCTGTACCGTCTGCAGAACATCTTCTCGGTAGTGTAACCGTCGGCGCCTTCACAATGTTCTCATAAGGTTGATTCTTTTTCATCAGAATGTTCTCATAAAGTTGATTCTTTTTCATCAGAAATAAGGAAGTATTAGGTTGGCGCATAAGTCTTTGTACCTTCTCCACTCATCCACTCAGGTGATGAGGTATCCATACTCCGTATCTCCATGTCTTTCCGAGGCGATGCAAATGGGCACCTATTGCCCTGTGATAGCTATTAAGCTCCTGTGCCAGCTCGCGGGTACTACGTCTAGAATACTCTTCAACCAGCTTTAGAAGAAGGTCGTCATTCAGCTCAATGGTCTCCCTGATCGTGGTTCTTCGGTCCCGTCAAAGTGACCATTTTCAAACTTGTGGTACCAATTTTTCGTCGGGTCGGGTTGTAGGAGACAGTGAAGGGTCCCATAGCATCTCATATGTTCCTTGTCGCTTGCTTCGCACTGAGGTTTTTTCTGAACTCATAAAGTAGAAGCAGTCTAACTTGCTTTGAGTCGGGAGCGTTTCTTGCAGCCTTATCGTTGCGAAATGCAGCGGCAGATATGGTATGGAGAGCGCATCGACCTGCACCCTACACATACTATTCCGCAGTGAAGGTGATAGAACAGTCTCCAAAAAATTCACAACATGGAAAGCAAAAAGTACAAGGACTTATGCGCCAACCTAATAGTAAGAGAAGTATGGAAATCCCGTTTTTATATCTGCGAAAGTCATGAAACTCAGCTGGCACATCGAGCATAGGCGCGAAGGCCTTTGGGATAGCAGATGCGTTCGGTAAATAGTACTTGTAATAGTTGGTAATAGCTTAGTAATAGTGCATACTATTTTATGACAGATCCTTCCACCAAGATCTGTCACTTTCTTAAAATGTTACTCTTTCGTTCTATGTTAACTATAATGGGCAACCTTCCTACGAGCCTACTTGTTGTGAGTGGAGCTGCAATGGCCCGTCTTATAGGAGGTTTCAGTCAATTGACATTTCAAGCGATATTTGGTATTAATAAAGGAGAACTGTGAAAATCAGTTCTTGTAACTCTTCGAACCTTTATTGGCTGAAGTGTGCATTCAAGGTTATTCTTTGGAACCTACAACCCAACAAAGGGATCTTCTCATGATAGAGAGGGGAGGTCACTTGAGCGTTACTTCCAATTTTCCGCATTTCAGTGCACGAAATCCACAAAAAGAACACAAGGAGACACTACACGCACCACATTGTCCTCACTTCAGTACCACTAGGAATCAGGCTTTACAATAGCAAAAAAACTTAAAACTATTTTCAGTGATCGATCGACGGACAGAGAAACAGAACAAGAAAATCAGGATTACCTATGCGGTACAGACGTCTCGTTGCAATGGCTTCTGCAGATGCTGGCTGATAAATTTACGAAACAATTCGACGAAGAGCCTCAGTGGATCACGGAGCGGTTGAATCGACCTCGATGGGACGGTGGGACTGCTGCCGTTACACCTTCTCTTCTTCATCGTTCTGACATTATCTCTGAGCTCCTCGGTTTGAAACTCTGTTCAAGCCCTTAATCATCAAGTTATTCACTGACTGACAAGAACTCCAGTGCTTCTATGGGACACTCAAGTATCGAGCCATCCAATTTTCATTCTTAGATTTCGATGGTAGGATTCAAGTACCTAACTAGGTTTCTAGGTATGACGGTTAAATGATTTCAGCGGCGTTTCAGCACATGTGATCATGGGTTCGAGATTACTGATAATGTGAAAATTACCTCCCAAGGGTCAACCAAGAAGGTAAAAAATTGTCTGCCGCCCACAGGCCACGAACTTTACTATATACTAGGGCAGCAGGAGCGGCAGAAAATCGGTGTCATTGGGCGTACACTAATATCTGATGTTTACTGTAGTACACATTAGAAATCCTTTAAGTCTGTAATGTCTCTCGTGCTAAAATCTCCGCCCTGCCGTGAACTAGTCTCTCTAGTGAAAATACCCCGCAACTGTGCTCCACAGTTTCACTGGGTAGGTGATCTTGACATAAAGTTGGTCCTGTTTCCTCATATGTGCGTTGAATCTCACGTCTGGCATACTGTCCACCCACAGTACGCAATCACCCGATTTTCAGTCATGTCATGCAATGCAGTCACCTGTTCTCCTTATCGTGTAGAGCGTTTCCAATTAGATACTGATTCTCACAAGGTTGGCGATTTATGGGCAAGATTTCAGTCTCGAACGGGACTCGAACCCGTAGATGTGCTATCCGAGCACCGCGCTCTATCCCTTGCACTACCGAGGCACCGCTTGCTCTCGCCTTCTTGAAGGCTTTTATGCCATAACTTATCAGCGCTTACATGTACAACGTGAACCCTGATTGATGTTGCTGATAGGTTCATTCACTATGGACCGTGGAGAGAGGGAGTTCTTCAAGAACAACACCTTGAAGAACTTAGTGTTTTCGCAGTCTTAGGCCCGATCCAAACTGGCTCTTTTCTCCATGGTTGCCCATTGGACATGCTATGTATCAGAGACGAAAATTAGGCTGGGCGCCGGCCATCTGCGCGCTCTTATGTGGTTCTAGTCACTAGAGTATAGTTTTTTAACTTGGAATTGAGTGAAAAACCGTCGGGTAGGGGAGATAATTACGTCTGGCAAAAAGCTGAAAAATAAACAGGTAAAAAATAAACAGGTACTCCTTTTCTCCTGATCCTTAGGATGAAATTCCATTTCCCTAGTATACCACGGAATGACACGCAACACTGAATTCATTTCTTGGTCCCCCCCACTACATTTTCTCCAGAATTTTTCATGATTTTAACGGAGACATTCTGCCAGTGCTCGTGCTTGCTTCATAGCCTTTGTGACACGACATGTACTGCCCAAGCCAGATGTCTTCTGTAACCCTTTCGATGTCTATGCCGTAGAACTGAGCATCGTAAGCACAGTTCATCTCAGATTGGTTCTAATTTTGATAGAAGTCCTTTCATCGAGAATTTCTTCGGAAATAAGTTCTCATCTCCCTAAGATTAAAGAATGGCACTCATAGACGTCGTGTGTGATGACTGTATGGGCGAAGATATAGGCATGAACCTAGCTAGAAATAGATTCACCCTGATTCCAGTAAAGGGAACAAGTCCGCAATCCCCTATGATCCTTGCATTGTGCATCACCATATTCAGTCTTGAACATCGTCGCTGCCTCACATCCAAACTCATCATGTTCATCTTCTATCTTTCGGTTTCGCATGCGTTCGCTGTTTATTTGGTTCAGATTATGCTACATCCACTGTGCTCCGCGTGACATTCGGCTGGGAGGACGAGGATCTGCCTAAAAGCGTTGTGTTGAAAACACCCGCTCACAATAATCAGAAAGACGACGAGGAGGCGAAATACCACTACCTCATGTTCAAAAGGTGATCGCTCCTTTCACTAACTTTTAATCATAATGTCATTCCAAGTCTACATTTGAAGAGAATGTAACGTTTACGACTGGACTCAGAAATACGCTAAACTACCTTCGCCTCGTATTTTCCACATAAAACGGCATACGAAGGAGTTCAGCGGAGTGGTTGTGATGGAAGACATCGGCGAACGTGGTGTACAACAGGACGCCATTAAAGGCCTCTCGGTATGTAAGTAGAAGTGGAATTGAAGGAGAGAGATAAACCATTAGGTTTTATTGCTAACGACTAGCAGGACTCACTATAGCGATAGGTACGTTTTTCTCTTCCCGTTCTTCGTGGAATCAATTGAGCTTTACTCCCGGTCTTTTTTGGTACTGAATCATCAGACCCGTCATGAGTAATATATCGACAAGAAAGGTTGCTCCCATTATGTGCTGCACAGCGTCATTCAACGCTTTTGTCACGAAGCAAAACGATGTGCTCCTCGAGCTGAGCTCTTTAATCTTTGAAGTATCGGCCAATTCCATTTTGGTACCGGAATCGTAGAAAAATGTCTCGGACCACGATAAATATTGAATGTCAATACGCAATATGTCACGTCAATGTCAACTGAATGAGAATAAATTCTTCCACTTCTCACGTACACTTACGGCACCATTGAAATGTTTTACTGAAGACCGTACCAGCCACTATATTTTTCTTCGGAGGCCTAATGCTCTGTGTAATTGCCCATGTCTGGATTTTGTGATGAAACGAATGAGGGCTGTTACTCCGTAGCACCAACAGGAAGAAGATGCCACGCCCTGACCAGTGCTGAGTGCCCCCTCTATCAATTACTCGGGCTATGTGACACAGCAATGGCTTCAATAACTCACTCTAATGAACCGTCAGTGAACTTGGGGATGACTCAGTTTCCTGTCCAACCCGTTAGTTTATAGGCTGTTCATTACTTGATTCGAGAGTTGTTAACTTGCTTGTTGTGGTGGCGCTCAACGCAGCTGCTGCTATATTTATCTTCCGTACTGGTTTCACTGACTTTTGCTAAGGAACCATTGGTTGAAAACCAATCTCGGACTTTGTTAGGAGATTCACACAAACGCCAGCTCCTTCCTCGAAAGCCTGGTCAAGACAGTAGTTTTTGCCAAAAGTGTGGAGCGTAACTTCGATAAAGTAAAAGCCTCAATAGTGATTGGCGGCGGTCGAGTGCCACGCCAGCTATTAAACAGCGCTAAAAATATACACATCCGGGCTATTCAACGAACGGCAAACAAAGAGTCCAAGAAATTCGTGCGACGGCTTCTGAAAGAAGTGTTCTTGTTGCATTCGGGAACCACTATCGAAGTGCACTTACACAAAATTAGAAGCATGTGATCGAGAAGCTGAGGAAGGCTGGCTGGCTCTGGAGTAGTTCCTTCCCCAGGGTCTAGCTGTTTTCAAGCACCGTATAAGCTTTTGGGAAATATCCTATGCAGTTTTTGAAATGAGCAGATGAACTTTCCATGGTACCATTAGCTACTTTAGGCAGAAAGACGATTTTGTGCCACGTCGGAAATAGCTCGGGTGATCGTTTTAGGTCTCTAAATGGTTTGAGGCAAGAAGGATGAAGGATCCTAACACAACTGAAAAATCTAATTTCCAAAAGGGTTTATATGTGCCGTTCTATTCTTCAGTACTTCAGGTGGAAGCCGTACGAGACCTTCTCCAACAGCTGGCCGTGCTACACACTATTTCAATGAAGCACACTGGATGGAACACAACGGTAAAGCATCTGTAGTGGAAGACGTTACTTAATTAGTGCAGAGACCATTTGTTTCGATACCACTCGTTTGGGCCCTTTCGTGGGAGGGGGATTTTGTGACTTGTTTTTGCTGCAAAGATTGCAAAGTGGTTTCGGTTCCACCAAAACGCGCCTCGAGAATAGCTTCACTGGTCTTAAACGAACACCCCTGTATACTGTCATAGAGAGAAGGGCCATACAAGTGGGACGTCTGCTGTGCTCATGCGCTGTGACTTTCAGGTTGCTGATCTTCCCCCTTCATACTATACGTCACTAGTCTACAACTACAACGACATGGTTGACTTTTTCGAGCATCACGACGTCGATCATTCGCGTTTTGTTGTGAGTTCTATGTTCGACTGACCAGTGTCATATAGTGTTCACAGGTATAAAATAAGTACGATATTCCCATGGTAAATAAATCCCGTACACATGAAGGCGCACCTACGTCCCCCAACATCTTTGTAGCGGCTTTCTTCACTTGAGTCTAGTAGCCCTGGATCTATGTAGTTACTCCCAATCATTTGGTAACACAGTTCAAAATTCTAGTAGTATTACCTGTGCTACCCATCTGTCGTCTCGCTGAGCAGTAATTTTCTTCAATGAACAACAGTGACTTCTTCGTTGGACCCTGTCGCAAGTCAGATATATCAGTGGGTCGTTATCGCCCGAAGGACACAAAGCATAGCAGTCATTGCCTACAGAGCTTCCGTGAAGAATTTTGATCACATGATCGGCAGACGTCCTGGTGTTCGCTCAAATTTAGAGGGCTCCTGTCAGTGACGCGTTATTAAAAAAAATAGCATGAAGTTCCCAATGAGCATGGAGCTCAATTGATCTTCGGCTCATTCGCTGCCCTCTGCTCACTCACAGTCCTTTCAACAGTACATTGAATGGCGCTCACTATATGCTTATATTTACTGGCTGCGTCAGGTCCAAATCCTTGAAGGGTATGTCAAAGCAGGAAGGACTGGGCTATGGACGAAGCCGCCGAGGCCGTAAAGAGCATTCACAAAGCCCGACGGAGCTTCGTCAATTACAAGACCAGGATGACTTCCCTTCGTCGTCCTGACGGAACAATTACTGCATCTCCAAGGGCAATGGAGAGGGTCATCTCCGACTTCTACACGGATCTCTTCGGCAGCCACGTCTGCCTGCCTACTCACCATCTTAGGCAAGACGAATATATCGCTCCTTCGGTTCTCCCTTCCGAAATACGACATGCCATCACGTCGATGAAGAACTGTACAGCGCCCGGTCCCGATAGGATCAGACCAGAACATCTGAAGAGTATACCACCAGTCATCATCAAAACTCTGGCTAGGCTCTTCACACGGTACCTGTCGGAATGCAAAGTGCCCACGTCGTGGAAAACTAGCAAGACTGTGTTACTGTACAAGAAGGGAGATCCAGACGATATTGGCAATTATCGCC
>UZAF01019827.1:5046-17757 GCA_900617895.1 Haemonchus placei | reverse complement strand
GAAGCTCAAGTTCACTTTATGTTTTGATATCAGTTACGACGAAGCTCATCCGACCGCCAATAATTCGGGATTCTCAACTAATGATGTACCCGTGGAGAAAAGAAGGCCCAGTGATAACGAAATCATATAATGGTGTTATTATCACTTGAGAACAGTAGTGAGTACTACTCAATTTTCCGGCTGCCTATCAGTTAAGCCTTTAATGGTTCATAATTTCATGAAGAGCAATCAATAAGAGCAACCGATTGACTCTTTTAAGCGTGAGCATGTGGTGCACGCATTGGCGTGCGTAGCCCAACTGGTCCAAACAAAAACCGAGCTCTCTACCAACAATCCACGTACTTCTTTGCATGTTCGAATCCAGCCATTCCGCTGCTGAAGCTCATTGAAACTTCTTGTATAAAGCAGAAGCCTTTGCTGTGCGATTTTGTGCACACCTCGTTCCAAAGCTTCACAGCCCAAAGCAAAAGAAGATGAACTTCGGTACGTTCAACATGAATTGCAATATCATAAAGTCTCCTTAGGTGGTTTAAGCATAGAACTGAGGAGTGTTCTTTTACAATACTTCTAGTGAGCCTTCCGTAAAACAATGAAAAAAAAATCTGGATAATTGGTGAAGTTTCCCGGGAAATACTTCACGCACAATTTAGTATAGGATTCATTGATAGGATATGTTCACAGAGTGGTCATCGGGTCAAATACATATAGGGCAAGAGTAACGAGTCGAATGGAGCTTTTGAGGCAAAGCCCAATAATTTGTGAAAAAAACAGAAAAAAACTATAATTGAGTAATCAATCCTTGACCTCAAAGTGAGCTTGACATGGGGAATTCTATTGAGGCGCACATGAAATCGGGGAGAAAACACCGCAGGCATTAGTAACTACTCACATTTATTTATTTATTTAATGGCTATTGGACTAATACAGTACAACCTACTCATGCTTCCATCACGTTGCTCTTTAGGCCACTATAACACACTCCATTAAAAGAAAATATTACAGGTATTGCCACCAAATTACCAACTGGGTCTTCGGGATGGTAATGAGGTCGTTGGTACACCTGAAGTGCAGTGCACTGAAGACGCAATTACCTTCTCTGTCCGAACTGCCGCTCCGTTCAGGTGAGTACTATTCGACAATACATGAAGTTTTACTTTTCTGCTTTTGGCTAATTGTAAGAGTAAAAAAGAAAGCTGAGTAGCAGCACATGAGCCATCTTCTTTCTCTCGATACTTTTAGGAATATCAACCCCTTTCTTTTGAATTTATTCCTTTCCTAATCGTCTCTTTCTCTACTGTTTTTTTGCCACTGAGAGAAAAGTGCAGCACTTACTTTGATTCGTAGAAGTATTGGTCCTGATTTGTAGTCCTAAGGAGCTAAATGGTCACGACGGCACTAAGATAATCGCCGAAACAAATCTGTCTTCTCTTCCGCGGGTACTCCATTGCAGATCGTACGGAAGAGCTATTTTTCATCTTTTTCTTTAATATAGGCCCGGTGCTGAAGGGCGCTTTTTGTTTGGATCGTTGAATAGATTTGTGATGCAACTATAATGCGTATCACGTTTCCCTATAGCCTCTGCTGAAGGGAGCATAAGTTCTGAAAATTATTTTCTGGTTATAATGCTCTTGTGTCGTGCGAGGTTGTTAGGTGGAACAGTTTATCAATCATGGGCGGGTGTGGTGCAATAGGAACGAAATTGTCGCGTCGCGGCGAGAGAGACGCCGCGCGCGGAGGAATGTAGCAGAGTGCAGAGCAAGTAAGAAATACAGGAACAAAAGAACTAACAGTAGAATTATGAGTAAAATGAGGGTCGCATATCGATTGAGCTGTATGAAGAACGCTAGAACTGTAATAACGGCGAAGCGAAGTCCGAGACAGCCGCGTGCGGCGAATCGATTACAGAAAACCGTTCCTACTGCCCATCTCCCATCAACGGCCTAACGCTTCGACTTTCTCTTCTTCTTCAGAGGCCAAGGTTCCACCGCTGGAGCGGATATAAAATCCGCTGTCGCCAAAAGCGACTGTCAGTAGCGAAAATATTAAATATATAAATATAATATCAGTGGCACGAGAATATTATAATCATAAACAATTATGCCGAGTTTAAAGCAACAGAGAAGTTGGAGACTATTTGGAGATTATTTTCTGAGTTTGATCTGGTCGTTCTACATGCCCGATTTTCAGAGGAAACATCTACGTGAAAGGACATTATGGAGTAGATGTTTGCCGTCAGGAGTATTACGGTAATGACTTTGCCGGCGCTACATTTGTCACCAGAATTGGCGATTGTGGAATGCGACGCATTCGACAGGTTTGATAGTTTTGTCCCTGCTATTCAACTAATGAATCGACGTGGTATCAGTATCATTAACCGCTCTGCAGCTTCAACCCCATGGTATGAACTACGTGTTGACGTTTGTGACAAATTTCCATCCGCATTTCATGACAAAAGTCGATCGAGCTTACAATGTGCGTTGTTTCTATGCTTATATCGACAAAGCCGTGAATACAGATATGGAAGTCAGGTGAGAAGGCAATCAAGACCACTATAGCTCTTCAAAGAAACTATCCCTTGGTAGTTCTCATTCCAGTAACCTTCCATCCGAGTCACTCGAGCAACAAGCTATGTTGATGCCTGAATGCGAGTATTCGATTCGAGAAGCAACACCAGACGGTCCAAGAATTCGCACGTCCATAATCGGTGCGAGTCTCGTTCACCGATGGGACTGCCGCACAAACGGTACTTGGTTGTTGTTTTTGCCACGAGTGTTTCAAAGTTTGGGATGCACTAACCATATATGAAGTTCCCCTATGATACATTGTTAGCTGCCGAATCGCTACTACATCTCGTATAGAGCGGGTCTCGCTGCTATGCATGACAGCATGCAAGGCATCGAGCGCCCTGTTCAAATAAGAATCTCTAACAATAAGTCCGGAAGACGGGGTAGTCGAAGTTATGATGGAGTACTTACAATCTTGTCTGTGCGCATCTGTGCGTATCGGGAGACGGGCAGTAGGCATGTAATCGATCCGCCGCACGCGGCTATCGCAGACCATTTGCTTCATTATAACAGCTCTAGCGTTCTTCATACTGCTCATTCAACATGCGATCATTATTTATGGCATGATTCTACTGTCAACTCTTTTGTTCTTGTACTTCTCACCTGCTGCTGCAGGGTGCGCTTCGTCCGTCGAAACTAGGTCACGCCGCAGACGTCGCATGCGGCGGGTCAGCCCGCGATCTTTGACAAACGTCGCAATTGTCAGCGAGGCATACGAATTGCGCTTGGTCCATGACAGTCAGCCAGAGAAGATAACACGGACAAATGCAAATCATCCGCTCACCGACACTTGGTGGTTCTGTAATGTCGTCTCGAGACCTCAGTGATGTGCGCCGCGCGCGAAGTGGGCGGGATGACCTACTTCCGACGGACGCGCGCAACGGACGTTCTCCGCTGCTGCATCGCTACATTCCTTCGCGCGCGGCGTCCCTTTCGCCACGACGCGACGATTTCGTTAATACTGTACCATACCCGTGCTCATCTAACCTCTTGTCTAAATATCGCGCCAGCTCTCCAGGCCAATGATTGGTGCACCCGGCTCTAGCTCTCATGGTTTTGTTAACATTCCTATTTTGCAGGACGTTTCGGAATCTTGGTACGGAACTGTAACGCCATCGACAATTCCGGATTGTCAATACCGATCATAGATGATAGAGGGTGAGTTTCAAATATGCATTATAGATTCGGTGGAAATTACTGATACACCACTGCATCGCATGATGGTTAATGACACCTTCAACTGTTTACTAGCTGTTCTTTTGGTACTGTAAATCTAAATATGCTAATAGCGCTTTTAGCTTGGCACTTTGCGCTCCAGCCATTTCTTAGCACATGATGAGAAAATTAAGAGGATCAGATTTCCAACGGCTCATCATTTCAATGCTGATTAGTGGTTGGAGATGTCCTGTTTCAGTAGAAGGGACCTGGTCTAACTTCTAAAACTTTCACTCAAGGTTCTTACGGTGACATGCTCATGAGTATGTGTTGACCAATCAGTCGTTTCTCATGAACATTCACTTGTGCAGATGTCCCGAAGCATTGCCTGTGCAGCTGCGTCCGGTAGTCTACGATCCATCCCTGTCATCAGCTTACATGGTCGTAGAAGCGTTCGTCTTTCCTGATCGCAGTAATGTTCAATTCCAATGTCAGGTGCAAATCTGCGATCGTCGTGACAACGAGTGTCTTGGCGTAACGGTAATTCAAGCCTTCATTCTTCACCCAGTTTTTTTTTTCTCAACAACACAATTACCGTAAAGCTTCAGAAAGTCGAACAATAGGTTTCCCGACGTTCCAACCTTGGTTTTAGTTTATTCAACCACTTATTGCTCTTTTAGCCACCGAACTGTCCGTTGATGACTCGCAACGAGTTTCTTCCAACTTCCATCATTGAGGCATCTGTGAATCCAACTCAGGTAAATGATGCAAGATACACCATTCTATCGAAAAATGCTCTGGTCGAAAAGGAATTTCAGCTTGTTTCATCAGAAAGAGTAGGCCACACAACTGCTGGAAACTTGAAAAATCGGTTTAAGAGAGCTTTCCTCTTTCCAGTTCTGTGTTTACAAAGGAACATGGGATCGAGGAAAGGCATGGCTCCTAGGAATACCACTATTATTACGACCTCCCTTTTCGATTTTTTTTTTTGTTCAAGCTCAAGGAAGGAAAGTATAGGGAAAGCTCTCTTGATGTTATATATTAAGAACAACGTCACCTCCAACCCATGATGAGTTCACCTGTCCTAGTTTCCTATCATAGTTTTTTGGTATGAATCTTCCAAGTGAAAATTTTCCATAGCACCAAATGTCTTTCTTCCCAATAGCAAAGATGATTTCTCAACTTGAATATTTTCCGAATCTTGCCTTTCAGAAATACTGCACAAAAATTTAAACACGAGTTCTTGCACTTCCAAGACTCGTAATCTATTTTAAAAACGTATTATGTGGAGCGGTTTACAGATGTCGAGTGTGAGAGCAATACTTCCAAATGAATTAAGCTCGGTCTTGTAGAGTTGCTTGTAAAGGGATCATTGTGCTCCTTAAAGAGTTTGTCTCATCATAATCATGAGATTTGAGATGTTGCCAATGAGAGGAACTACGCTCACGAATGTCTTGATTCTATGGTGTAATGTCTTCGATGAGCAACGAAGCGCTTGAATTAGTTTCTCCCTTGACAAATGAGTAGACGTAATCACGTCCTGAAGCCATCTCTATATCTTGATGATTCGAATCGGATCGTTGCGATGGTGGCTCAACCACTGCTCCTAAAATCTTCCGCCAACATCAGTAAGGAGCTACACTTTTTGAGGTCATTGTCGGTGGTTTTTGTTTTTGTTTTTCCAATACAACTACTGAAGGTCGCATATCGAAAGAGTGTTCAAATACATCATGCCGACCCACTAATGCATAGTAATTCGCGGTTTCAGACTCATTTGATATTGTCCTAAAGTCACCTGGTATCCATTACTATAATAAATAGATCACATTAAAATTCATTCGAAACTTCAGCCTGACTGACGTCGCTGTTATTCCGAAGCTGGCTCTTATTTCGGTAACAGACCATCATCTACTCCACACTAGACTCTGTTGCTCATTCTCAGAGAGAGTGCTGTAAAGCTCAGGAGGCAGAAGCAAAACTCCAACGCGCCAACATTGATGGACATATAACCGGCTGGTCGAACACCTTCACGATAACGTTAGGAGAACAAAGAGTCGAGTACAAGTTGCCGTGAAACGTCTCTCTTCGAAGATTCTTCAGCTGATACGCCAGCATTGAATCGAACAAGCTGTAGACCATAACTAATCATTGTTCAAAGCTGTGAAGCTATACAGAGAAGCGAAAAGGAAAATCTGGAAGAGAGAAGAGCAGCAGTTATTGAACAAAACGTCGACACCGGAAAGAGCATAGTTAAGTTTGCTACAGCTTCGCCATTGACAAGACCAACATGACTTCACTTCATTGTTCTAACGGAATAGTTACTGCTAATTCAGAGGGTAAGAATGAAGGTGATCTTTGACCTCTACTCGGATCTCTTTGACAGCCACGTCTACCTGCCCCAGCTACTATCTTAGGTAGGATCGTTGCTTCAGTTTCTCTTCCAGAATTCGACATACCATTACAGTCATAAGCAGTTTCAAACAGCGCCCGGTCCCCATGGGATCGGACCAGAACGTTCTAAGTGCCTTCTAATAATTATAGTCAGAACTCTGGCCGAGCTTTTCGCGTAATTCCTGCCATTGCAAAGTGCATACGGCGGGGAAAACTAGCAATCGTGTGTTAGGGAGTGTTGTGTAACAAGGGAAATCCAGACGATATTGGCAACTGTCGTCCAATCTTTCTGTTCTCTGTAACCTAAAGACTTTCCACACGATCTAGGAGACCCTCCTTGTTCCCACGGAAATCTTTTATCTAATATTTTGCCGAACCTGCTGAGAAAAACTCATGCGAAAGGTTTGTAGTTTACAGACAGCAGGCAGATTGTGAAATAGTTGCCGATATCATTTTGATCTCCCTTCCATCTAACTTCTGACTGGTTCAAGTTTTTTTTTTTGATATTCTCGTTAACTATACCATGGATAAGTTGATCTTCTTAGGCAGGCTTTCACAAAGGTAACATGAAGGTCTGGTTCGGTCAATGCTATCAAGTGATCATCTTTCATGCCTACTGGTCAGCCCACTTGCAGTGAAGAATTGTTAGAAAGAAAAGTTGTGAAAGTGCTCCTATGTGCTGTGTAATAAGACATGGTCACCTTAAATTTTACTTACATATTTCATGAGAAGCATCGGCAATTTTTTGCCACAATGGAAGCAAAAAACAAAACATGTATACTTCATCTGGCTCTCCATGTTCAAACTGTTTCAAAATTCCAAGTGGAGATGAAATCTGTTCAGTTTTTCTGAAAAAAATCAGAATAATTAGCTGTAATGTATGCCGAACGAAAAGCTTTCTGGCATACGAAAAGCCTCTGAAGCAGATGATTGAAAAACTTTTTCTGAAAACCCTCTTCTAATTACTTTCCGAACAATCCACTTACATAAAAGGGATTTAATTGAAGGTGCTGGCCACGTTCGAGGGAACTCTTCAAACAGCCATTGGGAATGCGATTCTTGACGAGGACCTTCGTTTACCAGGTTCGTTACATTCATCCGCAGTGTGGAAAAAGGTTTTTACTTCACCTCACTTCAATTCCAAAGCATGCAAGTGAGATTGAGAATGTGTAAATGCATTGATCAGTGATATGAGTGCAATCTGTATTCGGCTGTATCGACCCACTGGTAGCTATTAGATTATATACCCTCCGATTTCAATTAAAAGTTCTCTATCCTCATTTCTCTGCAGGTCTTTGCTACAAGCATGTAGGTAAAGCAAACTATGAAAGCCGCACAAGAAAAGTACGGAAGCACAGCGATGCTCATTGTAATGATAACGGCGTGATACCTATGAGGCATTGAGTCCAACAGGTTGATGAGGGTAGGACTGGAATAAAGATCCGGACCAACTGGAGCTGCGCGGACTTCTTGATTGCATTTTTAACGTTTCGGCCTTTCAAGGGTCGTCCGAGCTTTTCAACAAGTCTTGCTTGGGTCTAGAGACTACCTCGACCATTCCATTTTGGTCACACTTCCCTGAGCAAATCAGTTTCGAGCTTCACATGCGTGATGCTTAGGATTGTCTCTTGCCCGTTGAACTAGTCAAAGCCGACGATGCTGCGCCGTGATTAGATGACCATTTCGTTCCTAAGTTGTCTATCTGATACTTTTTATTATTACAGTTTCATTTCTATGCATTTCTTTCATCGTTCGCCAAAATATCCCGACAGTACACCCTATCTCCCCGTCTTCGCTTTGAGGAGATCCTACTTTAATGAATGCTTCTGCTTTATGAGCCTTCTTACAAACTTCATTTGTACCTGATGAATCATCGAACTATTATACTAGGCACTCTTGTCGCTGAACAAATTTAGGCTCAGTTTTTAGCGGTACAAAAGAGGAGTTCGCTCCAGACCGTTTTTGTGACGCCTCTTCATGGTACAGAACATTGCAGACGAAACAATTTTACTATGCTATCACGCACCTCAGCTCCCTCTACTTAGCGTTTTGAAAGGAGACTTTATAAAGTTTTTTTGTTCCAGAGTTTTGTACCTCATTACCATAGGATTTTTCCATTCCCCATTGGTGTCGCGCCTGAACATCTTGAATTCTTTTCTGAAGGCCTAGCAGGGAACTTATCGATGTTACAATTTATTATCGTTTTTTTTGAAACCTTTCAATTCATACTGTCCTTCTTTACATCTTGATAATATTCTGAATCATGTATTCTGTGACGTTGTAAATCATAGCTACCCGCTAACCCCTCGTCATATCCTCTAGCAATGGCTTCAGATTTCGAGTTTCATTCAAACGTTTTATCGTTCAAAAATTCCATGAATTCTGAGCCAAACTCAGGCGATTTGTCTTGAAAAATGCGGCATGAATGACAACTGCGAATTTTTTTTATGAAAATTTTTGTTCCCATTGATTTTGCTTTGTCTGTACGGTAATGAGGGNGGGTGGTGGTCAATGATTCACTACCACACACATGATCCGGAAATCAAATACCGGATTGATATCCATTGAGGTCAACTTAAGGCCTCCATCCCTCCAGGGTCCACTTATTGGAGTCAGAGCTGACCGAGAAAACCAAAGCACTGACCTGTACATCGGCTTGTCACTGAAGGTCAGTTCATATGTAAATACGCATTTACTTCGCCACTACGATACATCCCAAAACGATTACAATTAAACATAAAAAATTAAAATTAAGCAATCGATTACAGGTGAAAATTACATTGATTGGTAATTTCTTTAAAATTTCACGGGAAAAATATGACGTACAATAAACATCTGTACTTCATTTCACCTCTTTGTTGAGGGTAATAAAGGGAGTTCGTGTTCGGGAACTGTAAGGCTATGAAACAGTTCAGAGAGGTGCGGAAAGTTGTCATGATTACGGCCGACTTCCCTAGATTTCCTTAAGTCTTGTTTTGTCATTTCGTCTCATTCTTGAGTCAAAACCAGATGCTCAGTGAGTTATTTGGTAACCAGACCCCTTCATTATAATGAAGCGAATCAATCTTGGCCACTATCGAAACGTATATTTCATGCATTCTCAACATGTACCTTCAGCTTACGCCCCGGAGTTCGAACCCGCTTACCCGTGGCGTAAGGAACAGGATGAAATGGGAGAAGACAATAACAGCACAGAGAGCAGTCAATCATCAATGGCGCTTGAAACGCCTAGTGTAGAAGCTCGACAAACAACTTTAAAAATGCTGACAACCGAACCTACGGTAAGCATCTTCTTGCGCAACGCTTCTGTTTGGAAAAAAAGTGAAACGGTTTTTCATAGATTTGTGGTTGTTGTGTTGGGCGTTAACTGGCAATAATTACATGAGCTTTCGAGTCCGAGGCGGAGTGGATGTCTTGTTTTGCGAGGCATGGTGGTTGCAGGAGTTGATTAGCGTAGCCCCAAAGTATCCTCCTTTGTCTCGCTTGTTAAAATGGTATCTTAAGAGGAGTGGTGGGGAATTACTGGTATGTCGAATCAGCCTATGTACAAGGAAAAGAGTGTGGATCTCCTCGAATTCCACGGCCGTGGTTCCGCGGCGACTGCCATATCCTTCCACTGGAAATTCGATCTTTCCCTTCACGACGCGCGATCGCGTGCGGCGAGCGCGGCACGGCATTCGGGGAGCAGATACCGGGCCCTAAAAAAAGTCCTACAACCTGTGACTATTTCATTATGACACACACTATGGCATTCTTTTTATTATGGCAGCTGTTCCGTTTGCTTCGAGACGATACTATATGTATCAAATACGTTTTGTGTATGATTACTGTTCTCAACAAACGTCAACAGCACGTCGCGATGTAGACGAACCGTTCCACACTGTGAAATTTTTCGCATGATTCAAGGAATGAAAAACGAATTCGTAACTAAGTTATAACCAGTGAAGCTTAAACCTTAAAGGCCCAGTTCACGATAATTTTGGGTAATCTGGATTATGACGAAAAATGGAAGACAAGATGCGAAATACTGCGATGAAGGCGAAGGAACTGTGTGTATCGGTGTTTCCAAAGTGAAGAAGGCCTGAAAAATCCTTTGAAAAGGGAGCTGGACGAGAATGAGACCAGAAGAATGAAGAAGTGTGGGGCGTTTAGGCGAGCTATGCAATGTGGGGCATTGCGTACGTGTGGGTCCTGGTGCAAATAACAGACTACGGTAAGCAAAAATTCATTCACTTATAAGCATAAGTAAACAAAAAACCCTAGTAACAGCAAAAATAGCTCACCTTTTTTAGCCTCTTGGGGTAGGAAATAAGGGATGGCGGCAGCAAAAAGAATAACGGAGGAAAAAAAGAATGGAAGAAAAATATTGCCTCATCACTCGGCGATCAGCTGATTGTGTGTGGGCCCTGAAACGAATATTCGCAATCTGTATTGCCTAGACAACGTGACATCGATCGAGGGGCGGGAAGAGCGCGCAAGCCGGGAACAGGGCTTCCGCTGTGCCCTAACCGTCGAGTTGGGCCGTTACTATTATGCTTGGGGGCCACTGAGTATTCCTAGGGGAAAAACTCAGCAACCATTTATATCGTGAACCGTGCCTTTAACGGTTTAGTGCTGATATTGCTGATAAGCTATGGCATAAGCCATTAAGAAGGCGAGGGCAAGCGGGTTTTCGGTAGTTTACGGGATAGGATACGGTGCCCGGAAAGCACAAGAACGGGCTCAAGTCCCGTCCGAGACTGAAGTTTTGTCCATAAATCGCCAACTTGTGAGACGCTCGCATCGCATCGTACAGAACTCTTTGGTCAGTTGTTGAAGTGACTAATGCATCCGCTGCAAACTGGAATGACACTGAAGCCATTGAATTGGGTAGATCTAATGATTTGAAATGTCGCTCACAAGGAAACGTCAGGCAGGTACATGTTGCTTCCGTCAAGGAGGAAACAAATTGCTCCAAAATATCTCTTTACATTTAATGGCTATTATTAACAACAATCGCAATTGCTACCCCTTCAGCCAGAAGAGACAAGTGACGATCGGGTCTTACCAACTCAAATGAATCAGCTTGACTGGACCATACCGCAAATTCCTGAGATCGGCGATGACCATCCTCTGGAGATTTTCGTGAGGAGCACCAGTGCAACGCCAATATTCCAGTCAGGTCAGATAGTTGGATCTTTATCGCTGTTTTCAAAGAATATGCTGGCTTATTTTAAGCTCCGGAGAGGTCTGGCCGACGTTTAGCTGACCAGATTATCGATGTCATGAGCGAGGAGCTCACCCTGAGGACTGCTGATGACGCTCCATCAAGAGAAGGTAAGATGAACGTAACTCATACGACTCTTAAAATGATGAAGAATCATGACACTCGAAATTCGTTCCGAGTTCTCTCATTAAATTAATGCTTAGACCTCCTTGAGAATCATGACAATGACAATCTAAACATTAGTTGATTGCAAATCCGTGGCTCTGGCGATGTAGCCCTTCAAAGGAGTGGCCGTTCGTGGCGTCGTTTCCTACCGCACTCCCACGTTTACCAAAAGAAAATGTTTCTCGACAGTCATTGCATTATCATAAATTTTACAAACTGATAACGAACTGTATTGTTCTGAGAGATGTAAGCTCACTTCTAACAGCACAGCTCCGGAAGAGTGACAGTGATCTACGGAAGTGGAGACGGTATTCATTGCGAAGGGTCTTTTCAGATGAGTCATTCCTCTGTCGAATGTACATGAAACTGCCAAAAATTTCGTGCCAGAGAGCACCCTTACGAATCACTGACGGCAGAGAAGGAAAAGTAGCCTTGCCCCTAATGGTGCTTAGGAACGTTTCATAGCTTTTTATGTTATAACTGAGTATTTTAAAAATAATTTCGGGAAGGGAAGAAGCTCCAGGGGGGAGCCAATCGGACGATCAATTTTTATATCATCTCAGCCTTTTGCACGAGATGTCGCGCCGTCGGTGACGTCCACCGAGCCCCTCCGCATCGGCGGCCACTCGGTAGGGCGTCCCCGGCGGCGTGAGCTAGGTGACCGGGGTCTTCTGCCCGCTCGCCATGCTCGTATTCAACTGCCACACGAACTTGGTAGGCCTGAGGCTGCCCAGTCTCCCTTGCGAGCTTCTACGGGATGGTACTGCCTCCGCAGTACGCTACTGGAGTTTCTAGCCCAGCGCCGAGCTCTCTCGGACACTGGGCGCTCGGTTCGACCAGGGCCTACGCGGGTAACCTCTGCGCACTAAGAATAACTGCGATATAAACGATGTTTCCGACATCCTACGTATTACCAGCACACATGTATGATACACATTTTATGATATACTACGTCGGTACGAAATGGATTGCAAATACGATTAAATAGAATGGAAAATACTGTGAGCAAATACTATGGAAAAATACTATAAAGAAATAGACATGAATATAACCACACTATAACCTACGGTCTGGGGTACGATCCGATCTCAATCTCATCCAGACCCCATCCAAGCCTTCCCACCTCTTTCTGGCTGTATTGCATCCAGGTCCTTGATTGCAGTGAACCATCTTTCAGTTGTTTCCATTCAGCATCGATTCATGCAGCTTGGCACCGCAAGGGAGAATGCC